>JAVSBT010180313.1:0-13889 GCA_033118115.1 Pharyngocirrus eroticus | reverse complement strand
GGGAGGGGTTTCAGAAAAAAGTGTACAGTTTGTACACTTGGGTTAATGATGACAATTATGGATGGCCCCTTACAGATCATCATTAAATTAAAACCATTTTTGATTTATATAATAATGAGCTGAAAATATTATAACACTGATGTATTAAAGTTTGTCAGTAAATGTATCATAATAACAAAGTGGTGGGGGCCTTAGTGGATCCTAAGATATGCACAAACATACGTTTCAATTCTTTTTTTTAACAAAACAAAATGTTTTATAAAAACTGTCATAACTGTTACAGTATCTTTGAGATTAAGAATAACAACTTATTTTTGGTAGCCTCCCTCCCCTAAATTTACTGATTGATATTTTGTTAGAAGTGTGCAATAATCTGAAGGCATGTATTTGTGTATTGAGATTTTTTCATTTGTTTTTGTTTCAGAACTGTGAGTATATATTTATATATCCAATTTAATCAACGATCCAACCAAGCAACCAAGCAACAGACAGATTGGCTGACCAACCAACCAACTGAATGACCAACCAACCAACTGAATGACCAACCAACCGATCAACCAGATGAAACTAGTTCAAGAAAGATTTTTTTTGTCAAATTATTATTAAATCGCGGCATCATTCAGTTACAACAATTTTTCCTATTTGCTGTGAATATCAGTTTTTTTCTAAAAAAAAAAAAATTCTTACTCATTGCAATTTATCTTCTAGTGAGAAGTTTGATGTGGACGAATTTGATAAACTTGCCATAAGAAACAGACCAGAAATTGTTGCAGAATTGGATTTTGATGAATTGAAAGAATACCTTCAACCACGAATGATTCTTACGAGGCAGGCGCACGATAGAGTAGAGAAATTATGTAAAGAATCTGATGATGATGCACATGCTTTACTCCTTGATGTCCTTGCAAAACGACCTGATGAGGCAAAAAAGGCATTTTATAATCTACTTGTAGAAATTGGTCAAGCTAAACTTGCAAATCTTTTGCAACCAGGAGGTAAGCATAAACCCCTCTTTTCTCTCCTGTGAACTTGCTATAATGGTGTTTTGATTCAAATTCATCTTGATCAATTTTAAGTTCCATTGCTGAAGTTTTTGTGTTGCTTGTATTTGAAATAGGAAAGCATTGTCAAGGCTGACTTGTTCCTGAATGTAAGAAAAAGCAAAGTCCTTATAATGAATATGAATTTGATAAAATAATGATAAAGTCCAACACAAAAGATTTGCGGTTTGAAACCTACATGTTTCAAGTCATCAAGGACTCTCTTCAGGGTTTATCACTTTGAAATAAACCCTGAAGAGAGTCCTTGATGACTTGAACATGTAGGTTTCAAACCGCATATCTTTTGTGTTGGACTCTATCATTATTTCATATACATACTGTGCATAAGGAAAGTTTTGCTTTCATATCTACTATTATATTTATGAATTTCATATATGTTTTAATATCAACACTCGATAGCTATAATTTGCCGTAGTCATTTTTTTGGTAAAAAAAGAATTGTTCTCAAAAAGGCTGTTCTCCCTTTTTAAAAGTCAAGTGACTTAATATAGCTTTAAGTTAATGTTTTATTTAGTACATCAAAAGTATGGCTAAGGATGTCCTTGAGCCAAAAATGTATATTTTCATAACATCATATTTTGTTAAAAATTATAATTTTGGACATATGCTAGCTAATACCCATAAATGCCAGTTGACCCCTCACACACACCCCTTTATTTCCTTCATGCTTTATTGCATATTATATACAATGTATAGCCAATGAATCTTTTCCATTTCTAGCTTATTTGGGGTAGACATTTTAAGAGGTTTTATGTGACTTAGTGTGTTTTATAATGGACAGATAATACTTAAAAGGCATAATATATTATAGTTACTTCCCTTTACACCCATCTTTGTCCCATAAGCAATAGAGGAATTAAACAAAAGCTATATAACATCTCAAACAAAATATATTTTGCACTCCATGTAAGTCATGAAGTCATAACATGTAAGGTTCATTTTTTCTTAATGAAGGACAAATCTGAATATTTCCCTATGAGAATTTTTTTGTTTCCTAAGATTAATGACTCATTCACTTTAGCATAATACTAGTTCAGAGCCAAATCAATATAGTAGTTATTTCTAGTGAACCTTCAAATAAACAAACCCCCAAAAATGAAACAATTCTTAAAATTCTAGATGAAGAGGCAACATCTAGTGAAATAGAGATGTTTGATGTGAAAGAATTTGATAAACTTGCCATTAGAAACAGACCACAAATTGTGGAACGATTGGATTTCGTTGAATTGAAAAATCGCCTTCAACCTCTTGGGATTCTTACAAGACAGCAGTACAATAGAGTAGAAGAGTTATTTGAAAACACTTCTGAGATTAATGCACTTGCATTACTCCTTGATATCCTTGCCAAACAACCTGAAAAGACAAAAAAGGCATTTACAATCTGCTTATAGAAACTGGTCAAGCACTTATTGCAAATCTTTATCAAATTGGATTGTGTCTTAAATTAGGTCTTGTCTGAAAAATGAAACAACTTTTTCAAAATTCTAGATAAAGAGGCAACGTCTAGTGAGGAAGAGCCGTCACCTGCAAAAGGTAAGTTTTTATAAAAATCCTTAGCAGTTCATCATTCTTTGTTATAACATATACTATAATATTGATAAAGAAATGTTTTGACACCTTTGTTAGTCAATTACAACTTTACATAATTTTGTGTCATATTTTTACAGCTGATATCTGTTTTTATCATTATGCGGAGATACACATATTTGTTTCCTCCAATTTCTGTTCATAAGAAAAAATCGAGGTTAACATAAACTTGTTACCTAATGATAATGACCCCATATACTTAAAATCGTGTTAAATCCTCTTAATTTACATTCATTGGCCTCAATAGAGAGGTAAACTATAATGAGATGACCTGAACTGAGAGTATAATATGATATGAATATCAACTTGAAAATATTATAAAAAGAGACTATTGTAATCCTTGAAATAAGCGAGCCATTAAGGCCCATCAGGCCGTTGCTTACCCCCGGCTTATCCCCATCGAACCCTCAACCATCTGATCTCTAGGCGCATGCTTTGTCACTGAGCCATCATGCTCTTCATGCCTAATTAAGGGGTTATCTTTAATCTGAAAGCTTGCATTGAGAGTATGATATTGTCTGATTGGAATATTTGTGAACAATAATTGTATAGACAGGAAATGATTTATGAAATCCAAACATTTGATCCGAATAATTAAATACAATAAGATATTTAGTGACCTTTTTTGAGAAGTAAACTCAATGTTAAGATGACCTAATATTCAATAGTGTAGTTGAAATGCGAGTGGAAAATATTGATTAATTCATAAATTTATGAAATCTATGCATGAAATCTTGTGAATCCTATAAAATTGTATATAGCACTCCATTTTTATTTTTTCTATGATAAGAATTCTTTCAATTTTTTTTCAACAATAAGACCAGATATATTGCTACATTGTAAAAAAGTTTAGGCATATCTAATTGAAGCTCTAATAGCAACAGTCCTTTTCTGGCCCCCCATTTAAGGGGGTCTCATATCCCCATAACTATAATGTTTGGAGGCTAAAAATCATATATGATAATAGTTCCACTCAAGTATATAACAATCATGCAAAATAAGAATGGATTTGGCTGACCCCCATGTTCAGCCGACTGCATGGTTTTCTCAGGCACAGCCTCTTTACCCAAAAGGCTGATAGTTGCTTCCCTTTGCACCCAACTTTGTCCCATAAGCAATGGAGGAGTCAAAGAAAAGCTATATAACATCTCAAAGAAGTTTGGTGATTACATAATAAACTTTCTAATAAAGTCTTTAATTCTCCTGATAATCACAATAGATTATATGGATACAGGAATATATTGTAGTTCTGTTTGTGAACTGAAATTGAGAATAAAGACTTAAATATACAATTTGATTGTGCTTGACAGAATGTGTGCGTTTAAATAATTATGCTCTTTTCATTTTTTCAGCCCCAACTAAACCAATTGGCCATGTACTACCACAACAACCTAGTCGTCCTTCTGCTACTGCCACAGCAAAACCTCAGCCAAAACGAACTGGTAGGTATTATAATAAACCAATGAAACTATCACTAGATTTTAACATTGATAGTCTGCCTTTCTTTTTTACTAAAAAAAGTGCTAGGGGTCCATGATACTCCACCCTCTCCTAATTAATGACTCCTTCACTTTAGCATAATACTAGTTCAGATCCAAATCAATAGAGCAGTTTTTTAAATAAATAATTTCAAATAAAAAAATCATTTTTTTTTTTAAATTCTAGATAAAGAGGCAACATCTAGTGAAATAGAGATGTTTGATGTGAAAGAATTTGATAAACTGGTTATTAAAAACAGAACACAAATTGTGGAACAATTGGACTTCAATAAATTGAAAAGTCGCCTTCAACCTCTTGGGATTCTTAGAAGACAGCAGTACAATAGAGTAGAGGAGTTATTTGAAAACACATCTGAGATTGATGCACATGCTGAACTCCTTGATATCCTTGCCAGTGGACCTGACGAGGCAAAAAGGGCATTTTACAATCTGCTTATAGAAATTGGTCAAGCTAAAATAGCAAATCTTTTGCAACCAGGAGGTAAGCATAAATCCCCCTTTTCTCTCCTGATAATATGGTATTTTGATTCAAATTTATGTTTTAATATCAACACTTAAGAGCGAAAGATTGCCTTAGTAATTTTTTGGCAAAAATGAATCGTTTTTTTTTTCTTGTATATTCTATCAACTATCTGTTTTATCAAAATATTTGTTAGCTCGTTTCATGAATATATAGTACCAGTTTGTCCAATAATTTTTTTAAATATATGGTATGAGAAAAGTTGCAAATGGCAAAAATTCAATAGTGATAAGTAAAAAAGTGATATTTTGAAACTTCTGATAACTCTTGGAATTTGAAATACCAATGAAACTATCACTAAATATCAACATTCTGCCTTCCTCTTTTACTAAAAAAAAGTCCATACCCTCTCCTAATGGCTCCTCCACTTTAGGATAATACTAGTTCAAAGCCAATCAATAGGGTAGTTTTTTTTCGAATAAAAGTTTCATAATTATAAAAATTCATTTTTGAAAAAAAAATCTAGATGAAGAGGCAACACCTAGTGAAATAGAGATGTTTGATGTGAAAGAATTTGATAAACTGGTTATTAGAAACAGAACACAAATTGTGGAACAATTGGATTTCAATAAATTGAAAAGTCACCTTCAACCTCTTGGGATTCTTACAAGACAGCAGTACAATAGAGTAGAGGAGCTATTTGAAGACACTTCTGAGATTGATGCACATGCTGAACTCCTTGATATCCTTGCCAGTGGACCTGACGAGGCAAAAAAGTCATTTTATAATCGACTTAGAGAAATTGGTCAAACTAAACTAGCAAATCTTTTGCAACCAGGAGGTAAGCATAAATCCCCCTTTTTTTTCCTGATATTATGGTGTTTTTATTCAAAAATTGCTGTACTCATTTTTCGGAAAAAATGAATCGATTTATTTTCTTGTATGTTCTATCAACTATCTGTTTTATCAAAATATCTGTAAGCTCATGTTCATGAATATATAGTAGCCGTTTGTCTAATAAAACAATTCAATAAAAAATACAAAAGATGAAAAAAAATTCTAATTCTAGTTGAAGAGGCGACATCTAGTGAAGACAAGCCGTCATCTTCAAAACGTGTTTTTCTAATTCCAGATGAAGAGGTGACATCTAGTGAAGAAGAGCCGTCATCTTCAAAACATGTTTTTCTAATTCCAGATGAAGAGCCTTCATCTTCAAAACGTGTTTTTCTAATTCCAGATGAAGAGCCGTCATCTTCAAAACGTGAGTCTCTATAAAAAGTACTAGGGGGATCATCATAAATTGAAACAGTCTAGAGCAAAAACTGCCTTTGTAATTTTTTTTGCAAAAATTAGTTAAGACTGCCACAGTTCCCCAAGAGCCCCAGTCTGCAAAAAATATCAGAATCATCCTTAGCACCATTTAATTTTACTTTTTGTGTATCCCAATGTTGTTTCTCTCAGAAATGGTCCTTTTCAATGTTTAAAATGTTTAGCAGGATACTGAACGTTTACCTCATTATCTCAAAACCTCAAAAAATGAGTTAGACAGTTTTTGCTCTAGATTATGCTAGCTTACACATTTTTAGGACCATGAATCCTCTGTAATTGCAAGTATCTAGTCCATTAATTTACTTCAATATGTATGTTTATAGGTATATATAGACATCAATTGTATAACATACATTTGTGGTTAAGTTATTACTTTAAAATATCCAATTATTCTTTTTGATATTTTGCCTTTATCTTTCTTATTTGTGGCAACGATATCCCACATGTCCCACAAAGCTAACGTTAATTCACAGTGAGCCACATCCAAAGTCAATGGGATACTGGCTCAAAGAGCAGGCGCCTCTGCTGATTATTTACAGCTTATGCCCACTCGAGACTACGAATACCCTTATTACTGAAGTAAAAGATCAAGTCCATGTTTTATTCTTGCTTAAATCATCGCTATATGCCATTATTTATATTGGGCCTTTTTGCCAGTATCCCATTGACTCATAAAAAAGAACACAGCCTTATGTAACATTTCAGCTATCAAAAAGATTCAGCTGACCAATTAGGATGAGTAAAAGTGACTATCCCAAGAGTCAAACTGACATTCAATGAGTCAGTTTTACTCATCCTAGTTGACAGTTGACTCATTTTGACAGCTGAAATGATATTTGAACTTTTCAAACGTGAAAGATTTTTGATGTTTTTTTTCAAAGTCCTTTTTACTGTCTTTATCATTAAGATTGAATTATGCATATATTTTCTGTGAAATGAAGACAAAGAGGTATGCTTATCTATTTTAATCTCTCCATGGAAGACCCCTTTCACTTTTTATTTGTCTTTAGTGCAAATAGACAAATGCATTTGTTTGTAATGTCTCTTCCTGCTTGAACCTCATTGCCTCTAAGGAAACATAATTATGTTATATCAATATGTTTTCTCTTCATTTGTATTGTAGATGAGGAGGCATCAATATTTTATGTCAGACGGTCACTTTCTCCTTTAAAAAGTAAGCTAAAATCGAGTTGATTTCTCTAGTGAAGTGACATAATCCTTTGAAAGATTTTCTATTAACGACACAGACTTTAATAAAGGAAGAGTATATGCTATTTATGCCAGTTATAGCTTAGTTATCTGTCTGATACCCAAACCCTCCACCCTCTTCCTTTAGAGTTTTGCACATTGGATCCTTTCCTCGGACGAGTCTAAGAAAATCGATTAGATGCATTGCCCTAAGAGAGATTCAGAATTCCATCAACATTTAGAACAATTACATTTTCATTGTGACATTCAAAATAGAATAGAAGAAAATAATATCTGATCTAATTGACTTCCACATTTGTCTTTTAAGGAAAGAATATAAAAATAGAAAAACCTGTAGTGAAAGGTAAGTGTTTCACAGCTGTCAAAATATTTGTTAGCTAATGACCTTGAATGTAGAAGTTGGTGGATATTTTTTATTTTTTATTATTTCAACCATATTTAGATGGTGGCCTAATCAGTAAGTGATTGTTCTTCCTTAAGGCCCTGTATCCAAACAGATGGTTTAACTGTGGCTCCACCAACTATCAAAATAATGAGAACAATAATTGTAGAATGTCATTTGGATTTCTCTTTATTTATTTTTTTAGATGAGGAGGCATCATCAGATAGCAGTAGATCATCTTCTCCCGAGAGTAAGCTAACACAAAAACATAATCAACTAAATTTAAGAGTGAAACTTATTTATGAGAAGAATCGATTTTAATTTTCATTTTTTGTAATAGGAAATTATCTTTATTTTTGTCTGTACCTTTTTTGTCTTTAAAGGGAAGAAAATCAAATTAGAAAAACATAAAATAAAAGGTAAGTGTTTCACACCTGTTCCAGCTTTATGTCAAAATATTTGTTAGTTAGTGTTCTTGAATGTAGTACTTAGTTTTTTCTAATAAATGTTTTGATTTAAAAAATACTAACAAATTAAAATAACAGTTTTTTTTTATTTCTAGAGGAACCTTCTAGTGTATCTGAGTCTTCAACTTTAAAACGTAAGTCTCCATAAAAAGTTCTTACCCCTAAAATGTAAAATGTATTTTTTATGTATTTTCAAGCTGCATGGATTTTTTAATCTTAAAGATATCAAAAACAAACAAAATCAGCATCTTTTTAGCATAGCAGAAGGTCACCTTCTCTTAAAAGTAAGCTAACACAAAGACCCAGTCAACCAAATTTAAGGGGGGAAACTAAAGCTGTGTTTATATTGCGTCGATTTCTCTGCTGAAGTCGAACAATACACAACATCATGATAATATGATGCAACTCATAATCCTTTGAACGTTTTTTCTAGCCAAGTCGTAAACATCACATACTTAAAATGACTAGAAGGTGATATGTTTTTTCTGACTTCATGCTGCAAAAGTTTAAAGCGGGCTTATTGCAACTATGCCTTGTGCCTCATGTGTGCACAATATTTCAAATTGTCTCAATTTAAACAGGGCTTTATTCAACAATCGACAAATGTCTATTTTTTTCTTGTATGTTCCATTTAATGTTTTATAATTGCTGAGAAACATCTTTATTTTGTCTGTACCTTTTTGTCTTTTAAGGAAAGATTGTAGAAAAACTTGTAAAGAAAGGTAAGTGTTTCACAGCTGTCAAGTTTCATGTCTAAATATTACTTAGCTAATGACCTTGAATATAGAAGTTGGTGTATAAAAGGGCGGGTATGCAGGTACTTTGGATAATTTGGATGTTTTTTGTGTCAGACAACACAGAGAACAATAATTGTAGAATGTCATTTGGTTTTCTCTTTATTTATTTTTTTAGATGAGGTGGCATCATCAGATAGCAGTAGATCATCTTCTCCAAAGAGTAAGCTAACACAAAAACATAATCAACTAAATTTAAGAGTAAAACTTATTTATGAGAAGAATCAATTTTTTTTCACGTACACATGTATGTTCTATCAAATGAAATTTTGTGATAAGGAAACATCTTTATTTTGTCTGGACCTTTTTGTCTTTAAAGGGAAGAAAATAATAGTAAAAAGAAAACTTGAAATGAAAGGTTAGTGTTTTACGAATGTTTAAGTTTCATGTCAAAATATTTGTTAGCTAATGTTCTTGAATAAAGTACTTACATGTAGTTTTTTCTAATAAAAGTTTTGATTTAAAAATACAAATAAATTGAAACAATTGTTTTTCTTTATTCTAGAGGAACCAGTGACATCTAGTGAACCTGAGTCGTCAACTTATAAACGTAAGTATCTATAAAATTAAAAAGTTCTTACCCTAAAATGTAAAGGAGATTTTTTTAATGCATTTTCAAGCTGCATGGATTTTTCAATATTAAAGATATCAAAAGCAACAAAACCATCATCTTTTAAGAGCTTATCCAACATTAATTTTACCTTTTAGACCAATATCATGACTGATTTGTACTAGTTCATTGTAAAATGGTACTGTCTTTTCACTGACCCATATGTCATAACCGATTATCAGGTTACTCAAGTGGGCTCATCCATGCCTCTCGGGTGTATCGCTTTTGCTTATGCTTTCGATGTTTTTGAACTGTTTACAGGACTAAGTATGCGACACAATGGCAGGAGATTTCTCTGTAGTAAGAAACATGGATGAATATGATTCTGATCGTATTTCTACTAGTATAGGCTCTGAAGAAAGTTTCTTTAAGTGAAGAAATGTATATATAGGAATAGAACCCTATCAAATGATGACATTTTAGAAGAGGGGGTAGAACATGTAGAACAAAACCAACAAATCATGCAGAGAACACTGATTAGAAAAAAAAAAGTTATCATAGCTTAACAAGTGTTTTTAGGCTTTGTTAAGATTTAAAGTAGGACTAGACTAACATTGAAAGATCTCCAGTCAAATATATCTGTAGTGGTATTACATGGGGTGTTTCAAAGAACCCAAAAGAAAGGGGAAAAGACAAAATGCCAAAAAGAACTGATAGTAAACAAATGTAAAATTTGTCCTCAATAATTGTTTCCCCTTATCTTTGATTTTTGGTACCCTAGAATTCTCCCTTCTTTAAAAAGGAAAAGTGTATTTGTTTGTTTGTGAAAGGAGGTTTAATTTTATGCATCTGGTGTTGAAGTCAAAAATGTTGTTTTGTAGAATGAAATTTGAGGCTCTTCTTTGTATTCTTTCTATCTGGTTAAAATTCTTTTTTATGCTCGAAGACCACACCACTGAGCAGTATTCTAGATGTGGCCTTACAAGAGATTTCTCTTCTTATCATGCCTAGGACTTTGTTTGCCTTAGTTTTTATGCTATCAACCTGTTTGTTCCATGAAAGAGTGGATGAAACAATTATCCCAAGGTCACTGATGTCTTTTGTAGATGGAAGAGGACAGTCTCCTATTTATATTTATACTGGTATGACATAGGTGACCTTTTATGGGAAACAGTAAGTGAAGTACATTTGCTGGCATTGAAATTCATGCCCCACTTGATTGACCTGCATAGTAGTGCATCCAGGTCAGTTTGAAGGGAATTGCTGTCAGAGAGGTTTGATATCTGCATCATCAGCAAACAAAGCTATTTTGGTGTCTTTAGAAAGGCAATCCGGCATATCATTAATGTATAGTAAGAACAGTGTTGAGCCATAGGAGACATAGGAAACCACCTCACACCAATTAGAGCTACAGTCCCCAACTACTATCTCTGTCTTCTTCCTGTGAGATAGCTTTTAAACCAAGTGAGAAGAGTACCTAGGATCCCATATAGTTGTAGTTTGTGTTAAAGTAAGGGGTGGGGAACCAAGTCAAAGGCTTTGGAAAATTCTAAATAAATAATGTCTATTTGACCCTGTCATCAAGTATCTTGTGTAGATCCTGAACAAATAGGACAGGTTGAGTTGACGTAGATCTGGTTTGAAACCATGCTGTAGATCATGAATTAATTTTTTGATGTAAAGAAACAAGTTGTTAAAAACGCATCTTTCAAAGGTGAATTCAGCTCTGTTATGTACATCAGAAATATTTGGCTTGTTTCCCTGTCCAGCGGAAAGGATGTAAAATATTGACCTGTGTCTTGGATTCTATCCCCATGGCATATGAAAAAACACAGGTGACAATGGCTGAAAACGATATTGTTATCTGAATCTCATTCTCAAGACCAAATAGTCTAAGGGAGCACACCCTGACAGAAAATCAGACTAGAGTGGGGAGAACTGGGCTGACAGGCGCAAAATAGTGGCATCAAGGTGTTAGAACCATGGATGCTAAACCACTGTACTACGCATATATACACTATTGAGTGAATGCAAAGAAGAGGAAGAAGATGTTTACATGTGTTTGATGACAATCATAATTACTGTCATCTCTGCTTTTATTTCAGCTAAAACAGACAGTAGAGAAGATGAGATGTCATCCCATTCAAAATATCAATCTCCAAGAGATGACCTTAAACTTGAGACAAAGAGACTTCTACAAGAAATATCCATAGGTATGAAATAGGTGGAAAATGAAGTTTCATAATCTTGAAGCCTTGTGCAACTAGCAAATAATTCTTATCATTCAAATGTGTTAGCCACTGAGTTCCAAATCATGGTGTTGAATGCTTATTCGGTTGGAAATAATCCTGTAATTCTCACTAAATATTTGATGCTCTTTCAGAAATTCAAACTTGAATCTTGTACGGAATGTAAATAGAGTAGCAATGAAAATAGAAAGCTTTCCTTTACTCGAGATATAACACAATTTTTTTTCTTTGAATTTTACCTTTGTAGATGACATTTTAAAGGATCCGAGGAAAAAAATGGAAATAGCAGAAAAACTGGAATCTCTTCTGAGTTTAGATATTTCAAAGTAATTACAACTTGTATTCTTTATCAAAATGATATGTATGAAGTAAAGCATATATGTGAGAAAAAATAGAAACAGTTACGAAAGGTTGAAGAGCTCTGATGTAAAAAAACACCAAAACTCCCTTATCCTATTTTATATGTTGCTGCTGATTAATACTTGCTGACCTCTTGTTAATCAATATAAAAAACACACCTAGTTTTACCTCCATCTTCAAAGATGAGGGGGGGGGGGGGGTTGACCTGAAAAGGATGCAATGATTATGACTATTCAATAATTTTATGATTAATATTTGCATCATGTCATGAAATATTATCAATGCACCGGAAAAGTTTAAGACTAATGCTTACAAAAATTGTTGGGGTTCATAAACTTTGTGTGTCAGATATTCAACCTCCCCCTACAAATATTGTAAATCATTCATCAGTGTTATGATCATGTCTACATTTCAGACGAGAAGGTGTGCGGCTTACCAGCTTGTCGCTGAAACTAAAGAAGTTCAGGGTAAAAGTAATGAAAGAAAACAGGGACCATATTAAATCTTTAATATCAAAACAATTAGACATGGAATGGGACCAAAAGCTAGACGAACTCATTGATATTGTGGAATTGTCTACAGAACCAAAACTTAGTTTTGAGCACTTTCCTGGATTAGATATTGAGAAGCCCCCTAAGAAGCCCCTTGACCTTAAGAATCCCCTTGACAGAACTGCTACTCTTCTTGTAGAAGCCGATCTTCAAGTTGTAATTAAAAATGATTGTATGAGCAAAAAAATGAGAAGACGCATCTATTTATTGTTGACATGCAATCATAGAGACAACATTACACAAGCTTTTACATTAGTCCATAGAAGTAATATTAATGAACATCGATATATAAGACTGGGACATCGTTGCCATCATATATATGATGACGGAGAGGCTAAACCACATGTAGATGTTTCTACATTTGAAATTCCACCTACTTTAGCACATGTACTTAAACAAGAAACAGATATAAGGACAAGCATAGATGCATTGTACACGAAAGAAAAAGCCAGGGAAGATTCCTTTAAGTATGGAGAAGCTGGGATACCAGTTCAAAAATGGGGTGCAGAGACAGGATGTACAATGGGAAGGCTGGATGATATAAAGGTGATCATTAATTCACCATTAGGTAGGCTGGAAGAGGTCCTGATCACTGAAAGTGAAGAAGCACACACACATTTTACAGAAAAGGGTGATAGTGGGTCTGCCATCACAACAAGGCCTACCGATGATAGAAATACAGTTGATATTATAGCTATGCATCTGATTGGGTGGGAAGATGATTATGGCAAAAGATCAGTTGCTGTTCCAATACATAATGTGTTAGACAGATTGATAGAGGAAGATGATATTTTGAATCTATCTCTAATGAAAACACCTGTATCTTTTGCGACTTAGATGTGTTCCAATCAACAATAAACTGTTACACCATATAAGTCTGAAGGCTTTCAAATAGTCGTTTGTACTGGTAGTCGAAATATTTAAAAACATGATTTTTTTTTTTACTAGAGGTGTTGAAACATTTTTTAAACTTCATTTCAGACTTTGTTGATTTATGCTCTTTCATCCAAATTTGTAAATCTTCTAAAAATTATTTATGTTAAAGTTTTGACACGTTAGCACTTGAGTAGAAAATTCTCAAAGTAAGGCTCTTGGATTGTTAGCCAATCAAAAGTTTTAAAGTATTTTTGTTTGTTAGACCTTGTTGTTTTAAGAAAGCTAAAAACAAATTTGCAACTCTGTGTACATCAAACTTATTCCGAGAGATGGTGCATTAAGGGAATGCAGAAAGTTGTCATTATTTCTATGAAATCAGTGATCTACATTTAATGAGGAAGAAAAAAATTGGGTGTCGACCAAATATTTTTACAATAGATTTTATGATATTTGAAGCGCAGAAATTGTTTTTATTTTTGAAGATTTCCACATCCTATCAATGTAAATCTACACAC
>JAVSBT010180202.1:0-13889 GCA_033118115.1 Pharyngocirrus eroticus | reverse complement strand
CAGGTTCAACCCAAGTTTGCGTTTACACTTATAAAATCCGAGATGCAGTGTAAACGAAAGTGGGTTGAACCTGGGTTAAAAGTCGCAGTGTAAACAGGGCTTAAGTGTGTGGTATTTCGGTACTGATTAAAGAGGGCTTCCATGGCTAATCATCAATCCAGCGTCTAGGGTTCAAACCCCGGACAAGGCAATGATTTATTCATGGCTCTCAGTGGCCCAAAACTGGCTAAACTAAAGGCTTTGGGGAGGACCACATTGGAAATAAGTCTAAGACTTGTATGTGCTATCCTCGGTGAATACCATATACCAAAGAAAAAACAAACAAACTTACAAACAAACAAACAGTTGTACTTATATTTAAGTCGTTAAATGAAACTGGCTCTATATGTTTATACCTTAGAAACAATACTACAATATCATAAGTGAAAAGATATCCAACGTGTACCTTGAGTTTGAAAAATCTTCCTGGTACATGCACTTCCATAAACCCTATAATGGCATTGAAACCAGCCCTCATCTTGCAGTGTAGCATTGGTCAGTGTAAACGTTCCATTGCCATGGTATGAAAAGTCAGAATCGAAGATAAAGGCATCATTGATTGTATTCTTCTCGTAATTAGTGTATATGCAAGCTTTAACATCTTCTTCGGAACGATTAAGACACATCAAATGAGGAATGCTTTTTTCCATCATACATTCATATGGACACGTGAATGTAACATTGCTAAACTCTTCAGCAGGATTGGGATCGATGAACAATCCATAAACAATACCTATAGTTAAAATTTAAAGGTGAAATAGTCCAGATACACAATTCACCTATTATAAGACTGTTTCTGCAACTGATATTTTTAATTCTGAAATATCATAGTGTTGATACAAAATAATATATTGAAACAACACTTCCACTGTTCTTGTTCTTCTATATGCATTCTTCTAAACACTAATGTTGTTTAGTGTTTTAAAAGATATCTAAGGTGAAATCAAAGGTAGTTAGTTAGTGTTTTTTCTCCTAATAGTGTTTATTGCTTAAAGATAGCAACACAAAGTAGTAATATTAAATCTATGGCTAACAGCATTCTGAAACAAAGATCACCAACAAACATACAAAATATCACCAAGTGTGATATTGATAACAAAATGTTGATAAAGCACGAGTGATTTCCAACACACATATATGAACCAAGAAATATTTTGATAAGGGTATGTACATTTATTTCGCTTCAACATTACATTTTCCAAAAAAGTTCATTGTAGTCATTAAAAAAACACAATTAGAAAATAGCTTACCCAAAGTAACAAAAAACAGTACGATGGATTTTCCCATTTTCACTGAAATAAATCCTATATGATGTGTGAAGTGATTCAATGTGTAGGATTTATTGTTATTTTTTTCTTTCTGTGCAGTCTAAACGTGTTGATGCTTTCTATTTGTTGTGCATTATCTATGTAGTTTGCGTCTCCGTTATATACTTATACTCTAAACGTGTTTGTTTAACACTTCCTGATAGGGTTAAGACTACACATCGACAGTCTAGAGTAAAAATGGCCTAAGTCACTTTTTGACAAAAATGAGTTAAGACTACCTTCCTATACACAAAGCCAAAACTCATAATTATGTTCAATGTGTTGATAAAATGATTTTTTTTTATTTTTTTGGGAGAATTCTGGGCAGTTTATTGCAAAGGCCTAATTTCAGATCTTTAAAATCTATACATTATAATAACACTTCACAAAGAAATGACCCCCCCCCCTAGCGAAAAGCTAAGTCAAAAGGTCCCTGTTTGGAAAAAACGAGTTAGGCCATTTTTGCACTAGACTATTGAGATGTTCGCCTGTTATATTATGTTAAACGTGTACTAGAATTATAGGGTATGCATTCAAAGTATAGCTTAGTCGTGCAGAAGCTTTGTGTGGTGCTATGGCTCAGTGGAGGTTCTCAATAAAGCTCTGTTTCCATGTTAAAATATGACTTATTAGCTGGAAATCTTTGAAGCATTTCAACTGTCTACAGTCTAACTAAAACACAGTGTCTGTATAAATGATGTCTACAGACAGTCCTTTTAACTAATAAGTATTGCCAAGAGTACGCCAGCTTTAAACTTTTGAGACTTCCAGTCATTTAAAGCAGCTCAAAATATTATGAATAATTATACTTTTTATAGTCGCACAAAGAAATATGACGCTGGGTTTAAGTAAAATCTATGTCTTTCCTCCAGAAATCGACCGATGTAAACTCCGCTTTAAAAGCAAGCAGTCTTTAGAAGAAAAAAAAAATCATACAACTTACAAGGGGACTTCATTGACCAAACACCTTAAATATCATTTCGTATTTATTGAACCTAGATCTAATGTATTGACATGTTAAAACAATATATCAGCAATCTTCCGCCTTCTAAACTAAACTTTTTTCTAACAACTAATTGGCATTTATTTATTTCTAAATATTGAAATTTTGCTTGATAGAATCATAAATGAATATAGTACTTTAAAACACATACATTTCTGTTTATGCTTGATATGGTGGTCTAACCACAGCCAATATTTGATTCCCAGATATATGCTAAACTTGTAAGCATAACAACACTAAATCAATAGTTCAAGAAGATGATTAATGTGTACAATAAGATATGTTTTTTTTAAAGTTGCCATGGATATATTTCTAGTAATATTAATCAGCAGGTTAAATATCTGTGGATAAAGGCTACATAGTTCAATTATATCAAGCTGGTGTTTCTTTAATAGTGGTATATTATGTCTAATAAAATAAGATAGTATTATAAAAAGCCTTTTTTTTTTCAATGAAATGATATTTACAATTCCAGCCAGGGTTCAGTCCCTTTTGTCATTTTTTATCGTCATTTGACGTCAAGACCTTCCATTTTTAACTCTAAGTCATCAATTTATGTAACATAATTTTAAATTCTGCAATTCTTTCAGATTGATATTTTTTTTTTGAATTGTCCTTCACAGTTCCAATGCCTCTTTAAAGCGCTGTATACATATACACCAGTAGCTTTAAGAGTTTGTGGGATAAAGTATAGGGTTGTAGTATACCAATTCCTCACAAATGTATACACCGCTTTAAGGTTGTTGATAAATCCCTGCTATCGGTGTGTATTGTGACAAAGACTGGTAGGGATTAATTTGATCCTCTGCTCTGCCACCAGGTTGCGCATACGTGTCTTCTACATCCACATAGTCGTAGGATCTAACTGTGTCAGGTTCAAATCCTAAGAGAGGGAATTGGAGTAATGTCAGAAACAAGCTGACTTTGAACGCTTTTGTGCTTGATTATATAAGTATATTAAACCAGAAAGTGATATGCATTAATAATAATATAAAGCAGAACAAACGTTAAAAATGAAGCTTCGAAGAATAAGTGCAGAAACAAACCAAATATCTTAAATATTTCTTATTGTAATAACAAAACCTTCCATTACCTGTGTTTTCATATCGAACTTGTGTGGATTCTTTTTTATTTGCATTCTCTAAAAAGAAATATTAGAAATGTGTAGCAATAAAACAAAATTCAAAATGCATTTAATGATCTTGCCAGAAGTTAATCTGTGTATCTTGTTACAATAAATAACTTGCACTTTTTTGTCTCTAGGTGTGTTTCATAATGATAATCTTACTAAAAAACGACCGAACCTGGAATATTTATACAGAAATTAATGAACACAAAAAATACTTATCAGTTGTTTTACACACAATAGTGAACAGTGCAGGTATTGTTTGATTAAAACCTAATATGGTAATCTTCATCTATTGACAGTGTCCATGCTTATTACTAAAGATTTTCTCAATATCTTTTTTTTCAGCAATGAATCAAGATCAAGCAAAGTTGTTTTATAACAAAACAAAACACTATTCAAAAAATATCAGAGCACCAAAAATGAGTTCAGTAAATGTTAGGTTAGGGCCTCGCTATTCTCAATGACTTACCAGCTATAATATAAATTTAAAAAATTACTATTTTCTATGGTCTATTGGTCTCCAGCACTAATTAATTCCCCGTAACAACTATCATAATTAATCACTCACCAGAAGTTGTTGTGCCTTTTTGATTTCTTTGTCGATACAGCAGAATCACTACCATGGTTGAAGTTACAATCAGCAGAAAAAATATAATCCCCAGAACTACTCCCATTGCTAGCACAATTGCTATTAAAAAATGAATAAAAATTGTTACAAATACAAGGTACACACACAGTTATAATTAGAGGTAATAGTAGAACCCCAGAATTCAATTAATAACTGTAGGGTGTTATATATTTTGAAACAATCATATAGATATTGAAACCGTAGTGCCAAACTGTTCTTACTCATATTTAAGTACACATACAGGTGACTAACTCAATTGTAGAAAACTTAATTCCCTGGGGCTTTGGGTAATGGCTTTGATATCTTTCCCTTCATGGTTTACAATCATAAACATCACTTTATTTATGATATTTCTGTTTTTCTTGTTGTTACTTAGATAAATACTCCTCATAATGACCATTTATCAAAATATTATTCTTTTCACATTTTGCCAGATGATATTTTGTACATTTTATGTAAAAAAATAGAAAAGGTAGGAGAATAGAGTGAGGCAATTTATGCCGACCTGTTAAATACTTCATAAATGTAAACATAATTTCCAAAAAAGTATAACAAATTTCCCATCACATTTTGTTAAACTATAAATTTAAAAAATCTTTCATTATCATATCAAAAATCATCATTATAATTCTTAATATGATTTTTTCAATAAAATAATTGATGTGGCTTCTTACTTTCTGTCTTGCTTTCTGATTCTTGGTCGGGATTACCACCTAAGGTGAAATAGCAGTATGATTAGAAAAGGGATAAATGTGAGACATCATAAAAGGGCCTTGTAATGTTGTAAAAATATCTAAGGGTATTCTTAGAAGGTCATTATCTGTCACACACGGTGTCACCATTATCAAGATAGAAGATTGAATTATACTACAACATTCAATAACATTCAACATTACACAAAACTATTATTAATATTCCTTTTTTTCTAAAAAAATCTGTTGTCAAAATAATAATTTATTACACAAAAACACCTATTTCTAATTTACAATTACATTGTTGAGTGTCATAACTAATACCATATAAGTTCAAAAACAAAAAAGTAAGATGTACATAAAAAATGTGGAATCACCTTCTTTCAGAAACAAGTAAAACGTCTTGGACAAGCTCTTTGATTTCACTGTGCATGTGTAAGACCCAAAATCTTTTTTTCTGAGTGTTAGTTATCTTGATAGATCTTTCTTTCTCAGCAATAGGTTGACCATTGAACATCCAATCATATTCAAGATTAGTAAACTCGCAGACTTTGCATTCAATTTTTGCCGTGTCACCTTGTTTAGCAGACTGCAAAGTATTTACTCCACACCAGAGCACTAGAATACAAATTACAATGAGTTAAGGTAAGATTTTAATCTTTTTGCCGAGTATTCTTTTTCATAAGAAATTGAATGTTTCTCACAACATGCATTGCCATGATTATAAACAGAAAAGTGGTTTTTAATTGTATTTTCTGTCCCCATAATTAATTTTAGACTGACTTTTTTCTTTAATTCGATCAATACACCTTCAAATTAAAATTTGGTCAAATTTAAAAGGCATTTAAAAAAACGCATGTTTTTGTGACTGTTAAATATGCAAAAAAAAGTATATAATGTTCACAGAGATGATATTTTTGTGTCTACTTACAATTTGTTGCAAACACAAAAGGAGTTTTACAAACTCCTTCTCCAATTGAATTCTTTGCAATACACTCCAATTTCCCTTCATATTTGAAGTCATTGCTGTTCGTCTTGAAATCAATGCTTGTTTCCTCAGTTAAGATATTTCCATTGTGCTGCCATCTATAGGCTTCTATTTCGTTAGGAATTGCTTCAATAATCCTACACCTGAATTCGAGGTTTTCACTGCTGCTAGAATATGGGACCACTTCAGTTTTAGGTTTGTCTAAATACACAAATAAGGGAAGTTTTAATTGCGTGACTTTTTTGTTGTCATCATCATCATTTGAGGCTGCCAAGGCTTTTTTGTTGTAAATGTCTTAAAATACATACATTTAGAACAAAAATGTTAAACCTTTTCAAATCATAGTTTACCAAAGATGCATGTTGATTTACTAAGCAGGTAGCTAATGAGGTAGAATGACACTTGCCCCAATCTAATGCATGTCATATCTAGGAAACCAATTGGCCCCTTCACCTAAGAACAATTTTGGCATGTTAGCAAATTAACAATCAGAAAGTCAACTTCACTTTGCTTTTTCTATGAAACGAAAAAAAATAATTTTAATACTTGCATTTCAAATCCAAGGTGTCGTTGTAAAAATAAACACTGCCAGCCCATTCAACAGCACACCCAAAGGTTTGACCATCATCCACCGCCATTGCTGTGAAGCGGTACTGGTTAGTTGTATGGTAGGTAAAGTTGTCTGGTGCCTGGTTCTGCTCGGGATATGCCATCGGAGAGTTTGGTATCTTCATTCCGTTTTTATACCACGATATGGTAGCGCCAGGTTTAGATCTCTGTATATCACAGTTGAGAACGACATCATCACGTTCTTGGCTGACTACATCAAGCCCAGTAGTAATTTTCAGGTTTACAACTGGTGGGACTAAAATATAAATTAAAAAACCTCTTTATATTATAGAGTAGTTGTTCTTTTATATACAAATTAATAAATAAAAAATGAACTCCGAAAAGGATATATAGGTACTTTAAATGTCTAACTATTTTCCAGTAAAGTGATTTGTATAATAAAACTAAAATTAAAATATACACGTATGTAAAGCATGATTCCTACATACCTTGATTATCTAACTCATTTTCTAATAGAGTGGTTTGTATACCAACACAAAAAGTTTCTAAAATAATTAAAAAATACCTTTGATTTTTAATTCTTTTCTAGTAGAGCCTTCAAGTTCATAATCACATACATACACCCCTTCATTCTCAAGTGTTGCATTGTTGAGTAAAAATGTGTAATTTCCGAGATACGAAAAACCATCTACGAACAGCATGTTTTGCATGTCACCTAGATTTGCCACATTACGTTTCTGTTTGTTTCTGCTAACAACATATAATTCCACAAAAGAAGGGTCTTTAAAACAAGTGATTGTGACATTATCAAACTCTTCTGCTGGGTTGGGTTGAACTGCCATACCTAGTATGATATAGAAGAGTAGTAAATTGTTGTAATGTGAACATGTGGCAACAATTTTTCTGGTTTTAAGAGTGCCTTTGAATGCTAATTGAGTAAAGACCCTTAGCGAAAAGGAATATCACGTGGGAACAAAGGGCTAAAAACAGTTCTGAGCAATGTTTGTTTGTAATAAAGATATCTATCATCATGCTGTTTAACGTTCATTGATATCACTTACAAGTCAATGAAAGACATTTATGAATTAAATATCTCGATTTCCTTGTTTTCCCTTGTTTTCCCACAGTATTAAGAGTCATTTTTGGAATAAGCAATAGAGACCACTGTGCTAGGGAGGGTAAAGACATAGCACATATTTTGATGTGGAATGATATGCCAACTTTGACTTTTTTTTATAAAAACTAAATAATATGGAAAAAATGGGTCGTTTGCAACCATTGACCAACAGTCTTATTGGGAAAGGTCTTAACAAAACTTTAGCGGAAAAAAAGATGAAAACTTATAAGTGAAATATTTGCACCACTTTATTCTTAATCTACCAGCACTAGAAGTTGGGGTTTTTCTATTGTGTATCAATGATCAGATGAGGCCATAAACATCTATAAAAAAACACCATTTATATACTGGTCCTTCTTATGGTACAATTATAGACGTCAATAGGTAATATCTGTCAAATGAATTCCATACAAAAAAAAGCAGGATGACCAAAAATACTCACTTGTTAAGTTGAATGAAGTGTTATAGAAAGTAGTACCGCCGGCCCAATCCACCAAACATGAAAACACTTGACCGTCATCGTCAGCCTTTATTGAAAACTCATACTTGTTGATTGTAAAGAAAGTCGAGTTGTCTGGTGGCTGGTTCTGTTCGGGATATACAATGGTTGAGCCAGGTATCCATAATCCATTCTTATACCAGGCAATGGTAGTTCCTGGTTTCGATCTTTGTGTGGTACACTCAAAACGTGCAGTGCTTCCTTCACTGTAGATATTTGCACTACCATCTCCGACACGAAAGGAAGAAAGTATATCCGGGGGAACTGAAAAATAGACATAACCAAAGAAATTACTAATTAATCATGATCATAAAATAAAATATCATGCGTTATCTTGACCAAAGTTTTGTCCAAGCATCCCCCCAATACATAATCATAATTATTCATAATTGACATTCCAGTACAATTTTTCAAAATGTTTGCAATAAGTCTCGTTATGAGCTATGAGGTGGTATATCATTTTAATTTTTAAAGCGAAACAAATTAATTGACAAAAAAAATGCATACAAACCTTGTATTACGAGTCCAGAACTAACACCGCCATCCGTGTCATAATGGCAATGATACATTCCTTCGTCGTCTATTGTAACATTCGTTAGAAGGATGGTAAAGTTACCAAGGTGAAATGTATTATTATTAAAAGGATACCAGTGGCCAACATTTATATCACCTAACCTTTTATCCACATTGTGGTCCTTGTAAAATGTTACATCATTGCCCCTGGGTGTACATTCTATAGTGACATTGTCAAACTCCTTTGCTGGGTTGGGGTATATTTTTATTCCTTTGAAATGAAATGAAAGCAATGAAGAAAGCAAATAATTATGATATTGATGCAAATGATGCACGTTTTCATAGTTTTTGAGGTACAGTAGTTTTAGGACCGTTTCTTATGCTAGTTTTTTATATTTCAATAATCAATACAGATAGGTTTTGGTAAAGCAAACTTTTGTTTTAGTTCATTCAAACATTTAGAAACTCGATTCTTTCAAGTTATCTTTATTGTGGGAATATGTGACTTGTATCTTATTTCATTTCAAAGTGTATTTTGGCTGAATACAGAGGTGTGATCAAGTTTTGGTGCCCAGAATGACTACCCTTTCTTAGTCATATGACTATGGTGGTAGTCGACTCATTTTTCACTATCAGGATATTAAATCCATGACTATATAGTATTAGTAATGTCAGTCAATACGATTAGGGTTGGGTAGCATGTTGACAATGGTTAAATAGTCATTTGACAATAGTAATGTAGTCGTTTGACTAGGGTTATGTATCATATTAATTTCGATTTTTTTTTTATGTTGCTATGAAACACAATGTCATGTGGTCAGGCCTTTTAGGAGATTTGATGTGAAAATGGAAATAGAGACGCCAAATTTTCAGGACAGATAAAGTATGATATGATGTACAATGCATTTTTCAAAGAGACAGTATTGGGAACTTGGAATGTAACCATGAACTTTGACCCCGAACAGGACTTTCATGTGAGTTTTCCAGGTACGTAATATTACATAGAGGAGATTTGGTCATGCTTGTTGTTCTCCATTCTCGTGGACCAGAGGTCACATTTTCAGACTTCAGACTTTCATGTAGCAAATATGTGAAGTATGAATAATTAGTGACCCTGGCTCGTGAGGATGGTTGTTCCCATGCAAATCGGACCATGCACTTCGCTTTATTCCGTCGTTTTTGCGTACACTGATCATAAAAGTCTAATTTAGTATGTTGAGATAATTAAAAAAAAAGGAAAAACAAATTGGCCGGCCTTTCATTGAACAAAAAATAAATTTAGTACAATTTGCTGTAAATTTTGTTTTCTTTGAATTTAAATTATTTTACCATTATTAAAGATACTTGCTTGTTATAATAAATGTCGTGTTGTAGTAGGTAATACTGCCAGCCCAATCAATAACACAAGTATACACTTGACCGTCATCCTCTTCCTTTGCTACAAAGCGGTGATCGTTGTATGTAGTAAACAAAGCGTTATACCTGTTCCCTCTCGGATATGCTATGGAAGAGTTTTGTAGCTTCACACCATTCTTGATCCATGAAATTGTAGCTCCGGGTTTAGATTCTTCTGCACTGCATCCCACATGTCCATATCCACCTATTTCATACATACCTTGGCTTCCTGATATAAATACATTCGGTCTGACTAAAGAAAAAAACAAACAGTGCTACACATTTAATATATAATGTATAGTTTGATGTAGACTCGTCTATGCAACAAAGATAATTAAAAATAAACTTAAACTTTATAATGCATCAGAACTCTGAGGCCTTATTGTCCCCGAAAGCTTTTCAAAGTAAGTTTACTTTGTTGTATTGAATAAGTTTTAAATTTATTATAATAAAATGTATATAGCCTGTAATTGTCACATACCAAGAAATCCTTTTTTTTACAAAAAAAGCAGAATTTTTAGTCAGTTTGGTAAAGTTAAGTCAATAGAATGCCTAAATAGATCCATTTATTTAAAGAATATTTATTTGAATATAACAACTGGAATTGTGGACAATGGCATAGATACCAAAGATACCAGTGTTCTACCAAGACATTAAATCAAGAACAATAGAACCATTTAAGGCGGAAAAAAACAGGTACCAAATGCTTGGATCAAATTTGGAATGACCCAATACAAACATTCTAAAATTCCTGAAAAAGTACCCAGCAAACATGTCATTGCATTGCTGCTCCACTAGCGGTCCAGCCGAGTTGTCGTCAGTGGCCAACCAGTTGCATGGTTCATCCCTTTTCCATGCATGCCTACAGTGCCAAACCTGTCTTACAGCTTCTGAGCCGATAAAGGCCAGTTTGCTCGGATTATTGAATAAAATGGTAAATAGTACTCCTCATGGAAGTGTACTTAGTTTTTTTAATGTAATTTCATAATTTACTCACCATGAATTGTGAGGTTTGCTTGGGTTTTTCCATTCGTATCATAATCACATTCATAAACACCTTCTTTGTCTAATGTGGCATCATTGAGAAGGAACGTGTTGTTACGAAGATACATCAAATCACCCCTGTGCAGGTTTACACTATCCAGATCATATACAGTAGCCAAGTCATGCCTGATGCCCTTTCTATCTACGAACTTTAGATTCACAAAGGTTTGCTCATTGTTACAAGTTAGGGTAACGTCATCATGTAGTACTGCTGGGTTTGGGTTTATTACCATTCCTGATGTTACACCTACTTTTTAAAAATAATAGTATGGAATATATTACTATGCATTTACAATAGCATCCCTTCAAAGTAGTCTGAAGCCTCGATAGTGATGCTTTTAATATGATATTCAATCCAAGCTTGTAGAGAATCAATGATAAAAAAGAATGATCCATGAAAGTATATTCAATGAGATCACAAAATCATATTCAAAGTCAGGACATTAGCCTCTCACTAAAGTTACAGATTATTGTTCATTTACAAGAGTTACCATAACACGGTTAACACGTTCGAGAAGGTTTATCAAGCTATGCCCGACCTAGATAGGAAATGTTCATTTTTTTAAAAATTCTACTAAGACCCTATAAATTCCCATCCTGTGGTGCCACAAACATGATCTATATCACAAAGAAATATAATCTGTGCTCGTATTGTCAATATCAAATTTAAAATGCACTGTACCTTTTTGTGATTTAGAAAAAATACCCAGACAAACTCGTGCCTCAAGTGACACGAGCTCTTGTAATGTTAACCACACATCTGAGAACAGTTGACTGTTTAAAAGTAATAAAGTTTATTCGTAACATGTTAAAGGGGAACATTGTCAAAACGCGATTTTTAACTGGCTATATAGAGAGTGACATAATTATTTTAACAGAGATATAGCTTTGTTACTTTGGAACAGTTACATCAACCTTTCTTTTTAAACCTTTTGAGCAACGGTAAACGTTTACTTTGCTGAGGTCTTTGCTGTACATTAGATACACATCTATTCCCCAATTTAAAAAGTTGTACAGTTTTTTGACTGAATTCGCCGCAAGACACACTTTTGAAATTTGATATCTGTCATGTTTGTATCGGTTAGACACGTTTTTAGCACTAGGTATTAATCCGAAAGTGGAAAAAAGAATGTTTTGATCCATTACAAAAGTGTTTAACCACAGCTCATATTGGTGACGATGTACACGTATGGACGTTAATGCTGACACATAAATAGTTCAAGCATACGCTCTTCATTTGAAGCAATCTAGAATGAAGAATGTATACTTACAGATATAGGCAAACATATATATGATTGTTGTAGCCATCTCGTCCATTTAAGCGACTACCTTACATCAATAAGATTCCCCAGGTGATAAGATGATAACTTGATGTAGTTCTATGAGCGTTATCATAGAATGCTTACACCTCCTTACTGTACATGTATAAAGACTGCGTATTTTCTTATTAATACACTGACAGTGAATGAAGTCAACACTAACACTGTTGTAAAATAATTTATAACAGAGTGTGCTCTCTCAGTCGTGTCCAAATTGATTCAAATTCACTTTTAATGTTTTCATATCCGATAGGGTCTAGAGCAGACATTCATTGATGAGAGAGCAAACTTAAATTGTTGATGGCAAAGGGACATCATCAGTATTATTTTGAAAGCTATCTGCCTACTGGCTAATTTGTATATGTCTGATAGCTAACATAGCACAATATAATTTTATGTGTACTCATCTGTGCATAAACATACCTCGAATATAGCACAATATGCTATGTTATCTATATCAGACATGAATGACAAAAGTTAGCCAGTTCAATGCTCTACAAACATGGAGAAAAAAATCTGTTTTATTTTTTTTAATGATTATGAAAGTATGCAGAATCAGCTTGAGATTGCATATTCCAACTGTCCCCTACGTATATCTCAAACTATTGACAAAACAAAAACTGTGAGCTGAAACTGAAAGTAACGATATACTGGATGATCGTAATTTCGTTACCATAGGCAATTTTTTAAGAAAATAAAATCGATTTATGACATAACAAGTAACTGAAAGGTGCCAGCTGAAAGAAAAATATTATTCCTTTATTCAGCATGACAATTCAAACTAACACCCTACCTAGTTAGCCAGGGGCCAGTTTCAATCGACTACTTAAGTCTGACTTATCTCTCAAAATGAACATATCTTTAAAGTTTGACTTAAAGTGTGTGTTATTTGATTGCTGAATTAAAGTTACGTAGTCAATTGAAACTGGCCCCTGGTCTTTAAATTTAATAATATGTTTCGTAATTTTAATTTTAATGAAAATAAATAAATAAATGAAAAAATAAGTGCTTCATGTCTGACAAGAGCTTAGCTCTTATGCCTGGTTTCAATGTATTTTTCTTTAGTTTCGTCGTCGGCGGATATTGTTAATTTGGTATTTGAAACCATCGTCACGTCTTTTCGTGGAACCCAGGGATTTGTCATGTGCAATTTTGGAGGACATGGAATGAACAGCCACCTTACTTATATATCTAGATTATACAAGTGCGTGAATACTGTTGTGTGTGCAAATGGCGAACTCCAAGTTACTTCTTCTAGTGAAGGTTTATACGATTTCTAACTGGTTTTAGTTAGAAGTCCATGCATATTTGAGTTGGTGTTTCAATTGACAAACAAAGACAAGGGCAAAACAGTCCATGTCTGCTTCTACATATATATTGCTTTAAATCTTCAGCTCCTGATAGTCTGAAACGGTCCTCGTTTGATATTCTATCTTACCATATTAGGTCTTAAAGGAACGAAGTTGATTTCATTGACAGGCTGACCCAGATTGTTCTTCAAATGATGTCAACCCAAAAGTACCACAGTGATAGGTTAACAAAAGTTGAACATTGTATATTTTAACCTATCTCCCTGCTATACTTGTACTTTTAAAACCTGTTATATTTTGAATTATAAAACCTGTAACACTTGTACCTTTAAAACT
>JAVSBT010179980.1:0-13891 GCA_033118115.1 Pharyngocirrus eroticus | reverse complement strand
TAAATATGCTTCTCCTTGTTCCGTTTACATGAGTGAAAGAATAGTTAAAAGCGATCTTAAAAAAATGCTTTTTTTATCATGAAAAGAAAAACTTACAAGTTTGCATGGAAACTGTAGTGAACAGTGCACACAAGCACAGAAAGGTGCGGAAAGCTACTAAATTCTTCATCTTGTCAACAACCACTTTCACTTTTTTTTCACGCGTACGTTTTATACGCTATTACGGGAGAAATAGAGGGTCAAGTTGGCGGAACAGAAAAGCAGAAATAACGTTTGGGAGAAGAAACAGTACATTATATTTATTTTTTATTTCTAGAGTTATGAATGACTAATAAAGCCTTAATATAAGATAGATTGTAATAAAAGGCTCCAGAAAAGAGAGTTTGCATTATTTGGGATCTGATATTTTGTAGTTCCTGGGACTGGGACTTACGCTATATGAATAAATTTACTGGGATTGGGATAAGAACATATTAAGGTTGATTTGTGATTAAGTTGTCACGATATGAGCATTGCAGAAGAGCCTCGGTCTATGGTTTAAAAAAAAGGTTGATCTGTTGTTGTAATTTAGTGCAGGGCTGCATCTTGATTTTGCACTAGAGTTGTAAGTTTCAATTCTGCCATCTAGTGTTAGTGTGTGGTAAATTGATAAAAATCTCATTGCAAAGACAGTTAGGATGTAACATTTATGAATGGGATAGTAGTTTTACAGTGTACTCAGAATCTTCTCTTGATCAGAAATATATTATTTTAACAATGTTATTATCATCTTGAAAGCTATATATCACATAAATCTCCTTTTTTTATCAGAAAATGTTAATGTAATACAATGATCTTAACTCTTGACTAGTTGAAATATTTTGAAAACCTACTAGGGAGCTTTCGTGTACTCTGTAGCCTTTATTAGCCAATGATGATGTTCTATGGCTATAACCGCTAGATGTCGACAAGAGCAGGTCATTTCATGGTACTAAGGTCTATTGAGACTACAAATATTTTGAAAGCAAAATAGGCTTTTAAATAATTCTAAACTAATTAAAAGTTAAGTTTATTTTATTGCATAATGAGCAAACAAGGGTAAGATAATGGTTTTTTTATGTTTCTTTTTGTTATTCTTTGCTTACGCCGCAACTAAGAGATTATAGTACATATTCATCATCAGGGTGTCAAGCCTATACTGCAGAAAGTCAACAGAATTTTTTTTTGAGATTATAGGTAGTATGGAATGTACTAGTATTAAACTGTTCTTTTTCATTATCCAAATTAAAGTGCTGGAAGAAGTTAAAACGTTGATACCGTAAGACAGTTTTAACAGTTGTGTATATTCAAGAAAAAATTACATTTTGAATGATAATCACCAAATGGATGATTTTGTTAAAAGAAGTCATCCATTAATTTTGTAAACAATAACAAATAAGCATTTAACTCATAATTCTAAATTGATTAATTTACTTTATATCTAGCGTTGATTAAAGTAATATTGTCACAACAAATCATTGACCCCTGACCTAAATGGATGAATGAAAACACAATGACAACTGAATCTAAATGATTAATTTCATTTTTATTTCAATGTCCACAGAAATATTGTTATGTTACAATGTCATTACATGCATAGAATGTATGCCCATAGTGTGAGAAAAGAAAGATAAAATATACAGTATAAAATTCAATGGTATACTACTCAAAACTTGACATTCATAATCATTATTATACATACTTGCTGTTAACATTTCAAATATGGAGCATATGACACCAAATTTTACATATAACTCTATTTATAAGGTCATTTTAGAGGTGGTCTGTTGTTGAAATGTGGGTAATTTTAAAGTTTAAAAACTCAAGCCCCAATACATTACACTGAGGGACCTCCTTTTTAAATAAAGTAGTCTCATAATTTTACATACACCTTTTAGTTTATAAACTCATACAAACACACACAAACTTGTAAGGCTAGTAAAAAAATTGTACTATTGACATTATTACTGGTTAATTTAATTAACATTCAGATTATTGTAAAAGCCGGCATCAATAATCTGCCCTCTCTTGAAACCAAAATGATTCACTTAAACTGTTGAATGACAATAAGAAGACTACCAGATTAGATATGATTACAAACCAAAAATAGTTTTAGAAAATGTGTTATTTGTAGTCATAAGAACACGGTCTGTTTTCTACTAATTTAATTTGGCCTAAATCTACTATGGTGTTGACCAGCTGGAAGAAACTAACTGTTTTATGTGAGCTGTCTGAAGGTTAGATATTGGGCAGGCAACATACTATAGCAATATCAAAATTAGACTGCAATTGGTGCAATACGTATCAGGAGAATTGATGATTAATTTCAAAATGTTATAAAAAATAATCTCTTTTCTTTAAATGTCTTCGTTACTTTGGGTCAAAACCGGATTCTTTACTTATTCTTGCTTTATGATAAAATAGTAAAAGTGTCACTATTCACTCAAAACAATCAAAATGTTAACAAAAATAAAAAAATCCAAACCCCATCTTTTTTTCTGGAAGTAATTGGAAGCAGGCTTAAAAAAAGTATAAACCTTCATGACTTTTGGAATGTAATCAGAAATAGGTATATCAGGAATTCCTTTCAGAACAGAAGTAAACAATAACAGAGTGGTAAAGAACGTGTCACATTTAGTACAAAGACTTGAAGTCAAGCATTAATTTCTTTAGAAATCGCTGTAAAATCTCACTTATATCTCATTTTAATCTATATGATCCACTCTCTCATATGGATTACTTTTCATGGATTGTCTTATAAGGTAAATGGTTTTTTTTTCTATACTCCTGTATATTTTTATATCATTCACACATGACAGACAATTCCGCGTCGGTTAAATTTCTCTTTAATTTGTAATTTGACTCGGTCACTCAGCCTGTTTTCACTGAGTTCAATGACTCTGAATTTGTTTAGTTTTTCCACTTGAAGTGTTTCTATGTCTGAGTCATTTATTTCACACCTGTGTGCATACAACTGTTTTAATCGTTTCAATCGATGCAAATTGCTGAGAATTGTTTTCAAATTCATTCCTTCTTTAGTTTTCCTGTTTACTGTCTGTACAATGCAAAGACAGCTGAGTTCTTGTAATTCTACCACAGAACTGCTTACTTCACATTTACAGCCGACAAGGTCTAGATATGTCATGTTTTTTGTTTTTTGTAAGAATTCAGACAAAAATTTTGAATCTGATGAATCCAGACTATATAACAAATTCAACACTGAAAGAACTAACGGATATTGTGTCCTGACTTCTTTAGTTATCATGTGGAAGTATCCGTTGATGGAAAGGTTGATTCCAAGGTTTAATACAAACAGAGTGTTTGCATTAGTGTTGATGATTCGCCCCAGTGATTGTAACACTGTCACAGGTAAATCACACTTCCACAGCTCCAAACCCAGGAGTGCCTTCATTCCTAGCAACATTTGGAACAATTCTTCCCATCCCTCTTTTCCATACTTGTTGATATACGCATTGAATGCTCCAAATGTGATGTATTTGTACCTGCCATTTCTGTTTTTTTTGAGAATTTCTATGATTAGTTTCATCCATTTTAAATCGCATTGACAATCCCTTCCGATATACACGCTGCATGGACGCGTGTTATTATCAACGATTTGAGATAAAAGTGACACTGTTCTTTCTGTAAAACAAAAAGGATTAGACTCTGCCTCGCCCTCCAAATAGATCCAAGGTACAGAACTTGAACTTTGAGCAAATCTTTCTAATTCTTTATCACAACTGATGTGATCAGAAATGTATTCTGGGTGCAATGTACTTTGCAGGTTTTTGAAACATTTTAAGTGTAACTGTAATATTTGTGTTACATCTTCATTTCTACCATATTGGCTTTCGTATCCATTACGAAATGCTTCCATTATCATTACATCTAAATACTCTTGGATGTTACCATAAAGTACCAGGGATTCTCCTGCCATAAATTCTAACAGCAAGGCTTTGTTTCGTAACTTTTTAACTGTTGACATTTGGTTTTTCATTTCTTCCCAAGGCTGTTCATTCTTTTTCTCTATTTCTTGTCCAACATAGTAAGCTGCCAGATTCTCTTGAAAACTTTTGTGCAAAAAAAACACTTGAGTATCATTTTCCATTCTACATTTCATAATTTCACAAGAAATTAAACCAATTTCAAATGCTTGTTCCCCAACCAAAGCAATCACTTCATCATATTCAAAGAACAATTGGTCATTTTCTTTCAACAACCCTTCGAAAGCTAACTTTCCTAATTTCATCAAGATTTCATGTAAAACTTTGATGTCTTGTTTTTGTTTTTTTGTTCCTTTGTTGTAGAGTAATTCTCTGATCTTTTTGTAAAGTTTGTACATGGTATTTGGGAGATTGCTTTCATGATAGAAAAGAAGGCATACCATGTTCAGAATAAGAGGGATTTTTACTAGATCCAAAAGGTGTCTGTTCTTGATTTCATGAAATAATTTTGAGCTTGTTTCATGGAATTTTTTCGTATTCAAGTTAGGGTAAAATATATTTGAAAAGAATTTTTTTATAAACATTTCTACATTTTGTGAATCAAAGCCTTCTATTCTAACAAGTTGATCAATGCCTTCGTCTGTATGTACCAAGTCCTGGACAAGCCAAGGCCTTGAAGTGATAAGTAAACAGGCATTATTCAGATAGAATCCTTTGATAATGGCATCTATCTCTTGAGATCTGTTTGTTCCTAATTCATCTAACCCATCAAAAATGAAAAGACATCTGTCACTTTGTTCTATGTAATCTTTTAACCCTTCTACTAATTCTGGTTGGCTAGAAATCAGTTGTTCTTTGATTATATCAACAAGTGATTGCTCTGGTTTAACATTTCTCATTGTTAACAAAAATATTGCTTCAAACCTTTCTAAAAAGGGCTCAGTTTCATTGGCCCAGTCATACACAAGTACCTTTGAAAAAGTTGTTTTCCCAACACCAGCTTTGCCTTGTATCAAAATCTTAGTAATAATTTTCTCTATTTCTTTTTCAGTTGGATGCCTCTGGAATATTTCCCTGTAATGGCTAAGTGGGACTGACTTTCCATCTGATTGGTGATAATCTTTGATCCACACAAGATTGATGTAAATGTCCTTTAACGGCATAGTGTTGTCAGGTTTCATTGGATTGCATTGGACACCTGCCCTGTACTTCTTGTAGTAGTCTTTCAGATATTTCATGAGTTTCAAACCAAAAGCTGTAATAGAGTAAAAAATGAAGTGTGATTAACATGCAATTAATCAATCATAGGGATTTTGAACTTTTGAGTTTTTATGTTCACTTTTGCTAAACCACTCGCTTCATAATGAGTAAAACTGTACATAATAATGGCTTGTCAATAGTCAGTTTTACAATTTTTTAAGTACTGTACCAGGCATATGATTCATTCTATCTATTCATCTTTTTTAAATTCTTCATACAGAGTAGCATGTTATCATTTCAGCCAATGCTGTTCTTCCTTGAGTTCTAATCCATTGGAATATGATAACAAAAATGGATAATAAATTCTATTAAATATCCATTACACATCATTTTATAAACAGAGTTTCTTATTCTTATCTACTAGTGTGTTCAATATAGATATACATATTTATATCTCAGGTTACATTTCATTTCACAGTATGATAATATCCCTTATCTGTTGTTTGTAATAATTTTGTAAATTACCATATTTGAAAAATTCGAATCAAATTTATTCCAAATTAATTACATACTTATTTGAAATATTTTCAATGGTATTATTAATTTACTATCATTATTCATTACTTCATTGACTACAATGTTAGAAGCTCGGTTCAGTCACCTTTTTAAACATGAAATCATTGTCATAAAAAGTTTTTTTCCAAAGGGCTTCTTTTCAAGTCAAAATCTAGGCCCCAATGAATTTTTACGCCAAATTCAGTGCTTTTATAGTCAATAGCATAAAACCATCATTTTTTGACAAACAACAAAAGGAATAAATGTACTGAACTTAAAAACTACATCAATAATGACTATTATACAAGTATCTCACACACCGTGTGATTTGACGTCGTAATAAAAACATACCCTGCAATGTTCTCTTGATAAAAAGGCAACTCTGAAATCAGATTAAAACAACTATGTGAGCCAGGACCATCATCCATATATATGACTTCATTTTTGTTGTACAAATTGTAAACCTTGTCCATACCTTTCAATTGTCTTTCTTTTTCCATGTGCCTCTTCTCTTCATCATGTTCACTTGTACTGTTACCTTTTGAAATAAAAGTAATGACCTATGAAGTATGACATAAAATGAAACTGAAGTGAAATACAATAATAAATGACTAAACATTTCAGAACCAGAAGTGTATGAATGCAGATCATCAACATGGCATAAAGCTGTATGCAACATTACCTTTTATATAGTCAAATCTTCCAAATATTTAACTTATACTGTATTCTAAACACTGATCAGTCACACATGAAACCTAACTATGTGTCCATAAGAGCATTCTTTTCACCTTATATGTTGAGTTGTAATGTAGACAGCCAAAGGATTCAGACAATTACACGATAGGCATCAAATGTTTACACATAAAATAATTCTCTTTTTGTTAATTCTAAAGATGTTATGATTTGAAAAATGAAGAAGATGACTGATATTCCATCCAAGTTCAAATTAACACAAACATATAATTACATGTTTATGTACATGACTAAATGATGTGTTTCATAATCAACTATCTTGTAAATAAAAATTGACTAGAATTTTACCACTGTGTGTTGATGTTTGATCTGCTTTTATGTTCTCCCATTCTTGTTGGATCTCATCTAAATCGGATTTCAAAGTTCTTTGAGTCTGCTTTATCTCTGCTTGGCCTCCTTGGATCCCCTCTACAGTGGATTTCATCTCTGTTTGGATCCCCTCTACAGTGGATTTTATCTCTGCTTGGATCCCCTCTACAGTGGATTTCATCTCTGTTTGGTCTGCTTGGATCCCCTCTACAATGGATTTCATCTCTGTTTGGATCCCCTCTACAGTGGATTTTATCTCTGCTTGGATCCCCTCTACAGTGGATTTTATCTCTGTTTGGTCTGCTTGGATCCCCTCTACAGTGGATTTCATCTCTGTATGACTTGCTTGGATCACCTCTACAGTGGATTTTATCTCTGCTTGGATCCCCTCTACAGTAGATTCCATCTCTGCTTGGCCTGCTTGGATCCCTTCTACAGTAGATTCCATCTCTGCTTGGCCTGCTTGGATCCCCTCTACAGTAGATTCCATCTCTGCTTGGCCTGCTTGGATCCCCTCTACAGTAGATTCCATCTCTGATTGGCCTGCTTGGATCCCCTCTACAGTAGATTCCATCTCTGCTTGGCCTGCTTGGATCCCCTCTAAAGTAGATTCCATCTCTGCTTGGCCTGCTTGGATCCCTTCTACAGTAGATTCCATCTCTGTTTGGCCTGCTTGGATCCCCTCCACATTGGACTTTATCTCCCCTTGACATTGTTTGACCTCACCCATCGTTGTTTGAAGGTCACCCACATCGTCCTTCACAAGCTGAATAACTTTGAGATATTCTTCATTTCCAATTGGGATGTGTTCGATATTTTGTATGTCTTGTTGATAGTGAGGTATTAAAGCAGCATCCACCATATCAAAGATTGTTTGTGAGACATCATTCCAAATTGCTGCAAAATCTGCATTAGTGATTCTAGGATCTCTGGAATGGGCAAGGGTGTTTCTGCTTTCCTTGATGACCTTAATCAAATCTTTGGTTGCATCCCAAGCAGCTACATCTGGTGGAGTGTAGAGTTTGTCCAGCAATGCAACCATCATTGTAAGGTCAAAATCAGAAGATTTCAAAACTATGCTTTCATCTTCTGAAGGAAATAGAATCTTCTTCAAAAATGGTGGAACAGCTCTCATTTCAGGAGATACTTTTTTGCTATGTAGGTATTTCGTCAAAACCCTTGGAGCAAAATTTGGCAATTGGTCGAATGTTTCTCTCACAGCTCTAGTTCCAACATCTGTCACTAAGAGCACCACTCGCACATAATTCCTGTTCTCCTCTGTGAGAATAGGGTCTCCCCCTGTTGCCATATTTCGCAGCAATAATAGTACAGTGGTTGATAAAGGAGAGCGAAGACGTTTATTTGATGTAACTTGCATTCATTGTCCTAAAACTTGTTTCATGATGAATTTTCTGAAAAAGATAAAAGAAAGGGAAGTTTTGTCACGTTTGTATATTAACATCTTTTATTTTAATATTTCACATTCTCCAGATGAATTATTGTTTTATTTTTAATACTGCAAAATCTATTTTCCATCTCGTGATAAATCAGGCCAAATCCAACCATCCTTAGGCATTGCATGGCTGGATGTACTGTATCACGATAACAAACTTTCATTCTACATTCATGTACATGTATTATCTAATTCATATTTTGGAAGCAAATAGGAGATCCTGTTCAATTATCACAACTTGATCAACTAATAATTCTCTGAAAATGTGAAATGTAGATACATGTAAAAAGTTTTGAACAATTACAAAACAAAGAAATACATACCAACTTTCGTACCAAAATGGCTACAGTTTCTCCCTTCCTCGTTCAAATGCGCAGTGACAATAATGCTCGGCTAAGTGTAAGAAGGTGGGTATAAAGCTTGTTTAAATCGTGGTTATAAATCTGCTTGGTCGACCAACCGTTAACATTCTGTTTATTTCCTATATCAACTCAAAAGCTGTTTCCTTGACATCAAACTTCTCCAATACTGTTTAGATTATAATCGAAATTCAGGCATGCACTTTGCTATAACAAAATACCTGTAGCAATAAATAACCGTAAACTATAAACTTTAAACTATAGAGACTGTAAGACGAGGTATCAAAATGCTCAGCATAAATAATGACGGTTAGTCAGCTATCCGCAAAATAGTATAGAGAACAGTTTCCATTTCTGTAGGCGCGTGCGTATTTGTAGAAGGCAATAATGAGGGATCCTTTATAGAGCGGTACTGCTGCAGACGACACGTTAAACTTAAACTTTTAAGGACCAGTCTCTGCAATTTATAAAATTTGAATTGGTTTCATTATTTACCCTTTTTGTCTTTTAACGATCTGTCTCGATTCAGCGTTTACCATGTGACGGTCAATTCAAGATGGGCGCGCATATGGCAATGCGTCTATAATAGATTGTCTTAGACTTCTCCGCGGGTAGTGTCCAATGCATTATGACCAGAACTAAGAATGGGAGAGGGGTGGATAGCTTAACTATATGACGGGTACCGGTATAAATTGCATAACCACCTCTTTAATCTTATGAAGTGCCGTTTAAACACTAATCAAATTGATATTTTTATTCTGTTTTTCGATCGATACATCTTGTATGTATGACTATGAAATTAATATATTTATTTTAAAAAAAAGTATTTTTTATAAAGCATATTTGTAAAGATTTTTTAAAAATAAAAAACATCATGACATATTAATCGAATGACACATCTATTGCATATTTAATACCTTTTATGTGATTTGTTAATATTCAAAAAGAATTTTTGAAAGAAAAAACAATTCCTTCAGATATAAATCTTGGTGAGAGGCTCTGGACGGGTTTGGTTGAAAAAATAACAAAAGTACTATTAAAGCATTTGAAAGTAATATCATAGAATAGAATATCCATAACTTGCCATAACATGTTCTGATTTATTTTACATATAAATTGTATTATGAGGCTACAAAAATGGGAAGAAAAAATGCAAAAAATAATTAGGCTCAAATCCTTTATTCTAATCCAAATCACCAAAAAATCACATATAAATCCCACAATCCAAGAAATTCATTCAGTCCCAAGAGGATGAATCCCAACCCCCAGAGAATAACTAAAGCACAGTTCCCAAGAAATGTTATTTGTAAATCTCATATCCTAAGAAATTTCTATGGTAAATCCCAAATCCCAAAAGGGTGAATCCCAAATCTCAGAGAATACCTCATCCCCTTCTCTATTAGCTTTTTTCATTTTGTGTTGGTGGTAACATTTATCCAAAAAGTGGTTTCTTTGACAGTTACATGAGGGGGGAGAGGGGTTCCTTGGGAATTGGGATTGGGCCTTTTTAATTGTTTGGGACTTGGGATTTTCAGATTTTGCATTTGAATTCTTTGGGATTTGGAATTTTGGGCTTTCACTATTTGGATTCTCTGGGATTTGGGATCATATCTAATTGTTTGGGATTTGGGATTTTGATTTTTGATTCTTTGGGAACTGGGATCGGACCCCCCATCTTACATGGTTTTGACAATTTTGTAGCATTTAATGCCCAATTTTTCCTAGCCCCCCCCCCCCTCCTCCTTCCATGCATCGGCCTATGGTTCATTCATTCATTTAGAGAATTCAGTCCTTTAAATGTTACAAAATCTTTTTTAGTACATTATCAATTCATTCGTTTTATTCCGTCTTCATATTAAAAATAATAATAGACGTACGCGTGCAGATCTTATTAATTCTCATTAGATGGCAACACTGTATGGTATTTTCTACCAATCATATTTTAGTTAAATTTCACTGCGGAAGATTACAACACGGTTTCCGGGGAAGGATGGTTGTGTTTCGCACAGATCCTTGCGGAATTACTTGCATTATAATTACATATGTATGCGTTGCATATGCCGATTATGTGGTCACAGTACACCTTATTATACCGACTATGTCGGAAACGTAAGTACATTGTTTGATTAAGACTCATCAGTGTACTATTCTCGAATCAACCACTAATGTTTATGCCTAGTTATGATTCATTCTTATTTCATGAGTGACTGTCAGTCACGGTTTACTCTCAGTAACTGTGTAACTATTCCTAATGAATATTTGCTTATCCTAAATGGATATATTAACCTTGAAGAAAGTACAATATAGGTATTCATCTACTGTATTGTGTATATTGGTGTGTTCTAAATGGTGGTAGATTCCATTGTTGCCCTCATAACTTGCTGTGGGAGTGGGAGTGGGAGTGTCGCTCCGTAGTGTCACTTGTATCTACAAACATTAATTACGACATTCCAAAACTTTCTTTATAATATGTCTTCTTGAGATATATAAACTCCGTACATTTCTGTGACATTTTATGACTGTATGAGGAAATACATAGAACTTGGTAGTCCAGTACAAAACTTGTTAGCAGAGAAATGTCATGTATTGACATTGTATGGTTCTAATCATGGTGCTAGCTATTTGATAGTGAGCTAGCACAAAGAAGCCCAAGTTGCTGAGATATCTAGACAGCCAGACATTGCAAAAATCTTTATGGGTCACACAGGGAATAATTTACATTGGTTCGTATGGCAGTTTGCTACACATAATTGCCAAAATGATATGCAAATTTAACATGGTAGAGATACAAACTGTCGTACAAAATTCTAAGTGCTAATCAATTTTGATTAACTAAATTATTCCCTGCACTGAGTCCAAGATCCATTGCTGGGGACAAAATTTGTAATAAACTCATGATAAACAGTTATTAAAATAATAATACTTTTAATCTTAAAATAAATGGCAGAACATACATTCCACAATTCTAATAAGAGAGATATTGGTGCTTACGAGTATTTTTTCTTGGTCATTTTTAGAGCACCCTATACTGCATTGTAAGTGGCACTTTCTTCTGTAAATGGTAGAAACTTTATCTCAGATGAAAGTTGGTGTTGATATTAGAAAAGTTGCTGTTTATTAGAAATACTGCAAACACTTTATCTTTTATTTCATTTTTATTCTAATTGGTCTCACATCCTACTGACAGCATTATATAGATTTGCAAATATTTCATAAGGGTGTTAACCCACCATTTGACAAACATTAATTTTGAACACAGGGTAACATAATGTATTTGTTTCTGTTCTTTTTGCAGACTGGCTGGAGCCTTCAATGTTGTGCTTTTCAACATAATTATATTTCTCCTCGTGATGGCTCATCTGAGGGCAGTGTTTTCAGACCCAGGGATTGTGCCATTGCCAAAGAATAGATTAGACTTTTCAGATCTCCACTCTGCAGAACAGAAGAAAAATACGAAGGTATTAGATTAATATAGAATATTATCAAACAATCCCATGTGATCCAAATTAAGTTTGTATGGGTCCATTTACTTTTTTTCTCATAGGGACCCGTAACTTTACTATTTTCCACTAACACATAGAAACGGACTAGTATAATGTTGCGCTATACAAGTGAACAATAATGATAATAATAATGGAGGAAAGGAAAGGGGTGGTTCCTCTGTCCGTTAAGTAAATTGGTCCTGGTTTGTATTTCATAATCTTAGTAAGAAAATACATAATTATTTTTTTGATAGATTGAGTATAGACCATAGATATTCTTTGTACAAATTACATTGATTGTCTGTGTTACCTTTCAGATATCTCTATAATTTTGATATATTAAAGGTTGTTTGAAATAAGTTTATATGCTAAAAACAACTGTATTATCAAAACCAAGCAATCACATCACAAGTTATTATATCTTTGGTCAATTTCTTTTAGGAAAGCAACGGTTGGACGATGTGTATGAAATGTGAAACCTACAGACCACCAAGAGCCCATCATTGTCGCATTTGTAGACAATGCATACGAAGAATGGATCACCACTGTCCATGGTAAGAACAATTAAAAACAACTCACATTTGGAATGATAAGTTACTCAAATTGATAAGCAAGTTTAGGATTATTGATTGGCAGTTTATATCTCTGCTATGTTAAATTTAGCTAAATTTGATAGGCAGTTAGTCTGATTTTATGTAGTAAAACGCTTATTTGAAACTTGAGGAATAATTTAGTAACTCAAATCGATTAGCACTTTTATGATTTTTGATTGGCAGTTTGTATCACTGCAGTGCTAAATTTGCATAGCAGTATAACATTTTGTGTAGCAAAACGCTATGGGATCAAGGTTAAATTATTCCTGGAAACTACTGATGAAGGTTGTTGTTGAAATTATCAAATCTGGATGGTTTTCAGTTTGGCAAAAAACTAAAAGATTAGTTGTCATAAAATTTGAAATGATTATCATTTACATTAGTCGTTTATGTCAATTTTTTTTGTTTTTTTCCAGGGTTAACAACTGTGTAGGAGAGTTTAACCAAAAGTATTTTATCCAATTTCTATTTTATGTTGGTAAGTATTCGAGGAATATTACAAATAGCATGTGGGTCTACCTGTTATTAACTTACAATATATTTTGAAAATCTATGAGATGTAATATCTAAGTTTACTTTTTAACATGACAAAACATGCGCAATGCATTCTAGTAAAATTCTGAATATAGATATCGGGTGTAGTTTAAAGTGTCCCTCTATGCAATTTATGAAATTTTAATGGGCTGCAGTGTTGACCCTTTTTGTCTCATAACAATCTATCTTTTGATGCATGTTTACCACACTCTCGTCCATGTTGGACAGTGCGTCTAATGGATTTTCTTGGGCTTATGTGTGGATCAGGGTCTAAGTCATGTTTAGTGTCTGTTATATAGTTTATAAATTCAATATTTGGACACTCAATATCAGGCATTTCCTTTAAATCGTGTTCCTATTCTGTATCATGCACATGGTATCGGGCACTGTATTCAGCAAATAATGTTTAAAAAATACCAAATGAATTTTAGAGTGGAAATAGTGAATCCTCATGGGCCAGACAGTTTATCCCCATCATAATGTCTTAAAAGGTCACTGAGAATTTTTCAAATTTTAGTTGTTTATCTAGTTGCCATGTTACCCTCAGATAATTTTTTTTTCCAATTCCCACTCTGTCGTTGTTTCAAAATGATTGAGTTTTCTATTTTTCATACCTTCAGGTTTGACCAGCATCTACTCTATATCTCTTGTAATAACAGCCTGGGTGATTGACCCAGCGGGACTCAACCAA
>JAVSBT010179979.1:0-30525 GCA_033118115.1 Pharyngocirrus eroticus | reverse complement strand
ATCCAACTGAGCTATTAAGATCAACTGAAAGAGAGTAAGTTAGAATCCCTATAGATGAACAAGAGTTCTTGCTACAACTTAAGTTGGACTTAAGTTAGTAAAGTTTCAACCAGGGATCAGTTGAAATTCAATTAATTTTGTCTGACTTGTAGATACATACAGCACAGCTTAGGATTTTTTCATTTGTTAAAGACCCACAGTATGCAATTTCCTAAGTTTACTTAAGTTATGTCCAAAGATTAGACCTAAGTTTAGAAAAGCTTCAACCAGCGACCAGTTGAAATTCAACACTAAAGGAAATTGCATACAGGGGGCCTTTAATCCATGTTATTTTATTGCAGCAAAGAGAAGAGAAAGTGGCGCCATTGATCAGAAAGCCTTGGCTGGTGGTAAAGGTTTACCAACAACAAATTTACAAGAAGAAGCCCTATACACAAATGACGATGGATCAGATGGGTATACCCTATTTCCATTAGTCCTAAAGTAGATTTTCCATGTTGAACTACATCAGACAATTTTTAATATTTACATTCTAAGAAAACAAATAATTATTTTAACTAATGATTAGTTTCTAAATTGAATAGTCCTCATTTCCTGTAAAAAAAATCATCACTATGATCATTTCATATACTTTTTACATCCAAAACCCTTGGAATCCTCGATATAGCATTTTATTCAACTTTGGTGTCAATTTTTACAAGTTTGTTTGTACTCGTCAATGTTATTAACAAATGAAATCAGGACACGAAAGCCCTTTTGGCCCATGTTTTTTATTTCTAACTACTTTTTTTTCCAATAAACTCTGATCAATAATTTTTCAGTATTATTTTGTGTGTGGATACCCAAGAATGGGGTGGAGACAGGGTTGGCTTAGGCACAGTAAGTAGTTAAATACAGTTGCTGATATAATTTTATTTAATACTCTTCAACTTTGAAACCCCAGATTTTAATTATTGCTTATACATAGATATATGTATACATGTATAGATATTTATTCATCCAAATTGAATTGTACTATTACAGTGAGTAATTATGTTTCCTTGTTGTTAATTATCCTTGTAGAAGTCTTGAATCTCTTTTTTTTCTCTTCAGGTAAGGAATTTAGTAGCAGAACAGGTTGTGTTTTTTATAATTGAAGTTCATCTGCTATTTTCAATACACATTTTTGACTTGTAAATAGCAGATGAATGCCAATGAACCAAACCCAACTTGCTCCATATCTAGGTTCCTTGCCTGGAGTAGAAAAGTATGTCTATTATAAATTGAATTTATGGCCACTGTAAGACACAGACTTCTTATGTTGTAACATTTCTGTTTTTTTTTTGTTTAAGTTGATAAGGATTTTTGATAGAACAGGCATTCATTACAAAACCAAAAAACTGCAGTGTGGTGACTATCAATGGATCTGGAGGACTGGAAATGATGAAGTCACATTACCATATCTGATTGAAAGAAAAAGGGCAGGTATGTATGAGAATTATTTATTATTAGAAAGATATGTTTTCCAAAGATTGGTCTTGCTTTTGATATTCTTTATGTCATGTGCGTACTAAACTACATGCCAACACTTGTCGTCAAAAGCCTCGTACAGCAAGACTTGCACACCAAATAAAATACAATAATTTTTCAACTGAATTTAGAAAGTTTGCATGGTTGTTTACTGTGATGGAGCATTGATTTTGACTTTGCAATCACCACTTTTTACTATTTTATGCTTTCCTATATTTAACACCTTATTTTCCTTTTTAGATGATTTGGTTAGAAGTGTTGTAGATAAACGTTACGAAAAACAAAAAGAAAAAATGCTTGCATGGAAGAAGAAAGTAGAAGTCACAGGAACTCCAGTGAATTTGAAATATCTCTTGGAAGGAGATCTGAAGGATTATGTGCTCAATTGTTCTGATGGATGTGGCGCCCTTGTACAATGTGGTTTTCCAAATCTTGCACAGATGGAAGTAAGTGCTTCTAGAAACGAGTTCTAACTTTAAACTTTATTCCTTGTCATATCATTCTCAAAAAGAAAATTAAAATTGTGATGCATTGCTAATAGAAAAAGTATATAGTTTAGGCCATTTAAATTTGATTAGTTTGTCAATGGATTTCGCAATGGATGATATTTTCTTTCTCAAAAGTTTGCTTTTATTTCAAATTTATGCAACAAAATCATGCAAAAACTTGTGAATTTACTCTTTTAGTTAGACATAAAGAACAATATAGAGGTTATTTAAATACAACAAGGTATTGGTACATTCTTCCTGTAAGTTGGAACACTCGGCTCCTTTCCTTCATTTTGATGTAAAAGGCCGGTGAAGTCCTAATTTACTTTGAGATAAAAAAAAGATTACAAAAATTTTACTGACAGGCCCAATTTTTATGCATAAAAATCCATTGCCCAATTAATCAATTTAGGATGGCCCTATGCTTTTTATTATGTTATCAAATATTGAAACTTATCTAATGTAGAATATAAAGCATCAAATTCAAGGGAATGTAAGTGTACTTGTGCTAAATTGATTCTTGTGATCAGTTATTTTCATACACAGCCTATGATCTCTTAATTTCTTGTCATTTCAGGACACTGTCAGAGCATTAGAAATAAGTGATGAATTTGAAATAATAAAAAGCAGAGACATCACAAAATCTGCAGAACTAATAGCATCAATTACAATTGAGCTGGCAAAGAGGTAAGAATTGTCGTTTATTTTTCTTACACATTTGCTATAGTCAAGTTATTCATTTACCCCAAATCAGTCTATCAAAACTGTCACATCTAGACGTTTCTGTTCCCTTCACCACCTGGGATAAAGTAGACACATTCTATATTATTTGTTGCTTGTCTGAAATAAATTTGTGATATTTGTAGCTATCAAGATTGAAGATATGTTGAAGGATGTACTATTTGAATTATTTTTGTTTTTGTTCTTTACAGAATAGAAAAGGGAGATTTTGATACCTTCTTAATGAGTAGTTTGCACTTTGCTGATGATGGAATGAAATCAGCAGATACAGAGGATGGAGAACAGACAGCAAAAAGGAAGAAAAGAAAACAAGTCAATAAGGCAAGAAAATCAGATGTCACTGTACACTGCAAAACTGCTCTAAAAGTAAAAGTGGAGACTCCAAGCATATCCTATTTGGAACAAGACAAAATTGACTTAACATTTTGCACCAAAAACTCACCAGGTAGCAGCAGTGAAAGCATGGCTGGTCCATCAAGTAGTAAAGGTTTTGCACAAATTGGTCCTTCCACAATGATAGGAAGTGATTTTTCTGCATTCAGTAGTAATAGTAATACTATTGATAATCATGGGTTGAGTACTGTGACATATAGCTCTAGCGATACATCTGATGAAGACCTGCCTTCAGTTAGAAAGATTCTTGGAACCGCGTGGCCAAATAAGATTAACAGGGATAAAAAAATGATGTATACTGCAGAAATCAAGACTATCAAAGACATTTTACCCCATGTCCATGAAGAATATATTCTGAACATGCTGATAGCTCAACATGGAAACTCAGATACTGTTGTATCACTTCTGATAGATTCTTGATGTGTAAAAGATCTAGTGTATCATCAAGGTGCTGTACTTCACTCAAATAAAGATTTATTTTCTGTATTTAAATAATTATGCATTCTGATTTAAAACAATAAATATATCTACTAGTCAATGGTTGTTTTGTTTTTGCAAGAGTAAAGTTATTCCTTTTTAAAAAAAAAATTTGTAACCCATTTTCCTTATATTCTTTTTTTTTATCTCTAAAAATCAATATTGAATTTGTAAGAAAAGAGAAGAAAGTAATACTAACACAGTTGTTTGATTTTTGATGTGTCAAATGATGTATAATTTTATTTATAAGGGAACTCTAAAATTCTAGCCAAGTCATGCATATATAATTTTTCACACATTTGACCACATATATCCAATACCTGGATTTTCTTTCATTAAAAAAATATCCTATTAAGTCTATATACACCAGGGCTACAAACAAAACCCAAAATACTTGGCTTATATGACAAGCAATTTTTTGAGAACATTAAATCATGAATTACACAGATGTGAAGAGAACAAACATAGGGCAACACTATACTCTTGGAAGAATTTTCTAAGAAAGTTACAATACAATGATTTTTTTTGAAAAACAATGAGAAAAAAGATGCAGCACTATACTTTTATAAATTATTCAATTTTTCTTATGATAAAATTCTGAACACAACTTCAACAATTCTTGTTGAAATTCATAATTTCATTTCTACTATATCTGGCCCCTTTTATTAACAAAAAATAATGATTTAAGCAAAGCATATATTTGATACTTTGAATATCATTTCTGGTGACTTGACAAATGAAAAACAAAATTGATAACAGGTTATTTACAAATGACAACAATAGAAAACATTGCTCTGCTTCAACTTAAACCATACATAATTTGAGCTCGTGAACATAGAAGCTATATTACAGTAGTATAGCATTGCCTAAAATCATTATAGGCACATTATTTCTTTTTTCTCTAAAATTTCTTCCAGATAAAGCTCACAATTTCATAGATTCAATTGTGATCTGCTACTAACCAAACTGTGGTAGGTAGATAGGAAAAAATTACCCGCAATAGCAAAACTCTTGTACATTTACAATCAGACATAAATTTACACAAATAATTTTCATCATTCTTTTAATTTTTTCACTCAATTCAGGTGACCACTGTACACAAAATTGTGACATTTTACAGTCTTAGTATTATATCTAATAACATTCATTATACACATTGGACATGTAACATTCAATCTGCAGAAGAATCACCTGTGACAGCTGTCACATGTCTTTTGCACCAAGCACTCAGGATAGACTTAAAAAATGCAGAAGAAAAGAAGTGATCATACACTAACTGTTAACACAGTGAGCTTAGTGCATTGAAGCAAAAAGTAGTTTACTTAAAATCTGGCATGTCAATAGACCAATTGACATCTGTTTACAGAATTGAAGCTTAACAAATTTACCCTTTCATAATAATAGATTTTGCCAGTCAGTGCAGTACGCTTTCTTCCATAATCACACACACACACACCAATCTAGACAGAATCTATTGCAAAGATCTGTTTATACATAATTTTTTATCTTATTTTCCTTTCAAACTGTTGCAATTTCTCTCAGAGAAAGAAATACCAGTTTACGTTGACAACTCTGGTGACCTTAGCTCACACATTATTAGCACATCTTGTAATGCCCATTTAGTTCATGGAAATCCTGTTGTACTTTCTTTTGCATCTGGCTACAAGCACCTAGTCTTCTATATCAGCATCTTTGAGAACAGCAATGGAATCTTTCACAGCATGATAAATGATGTTTTTAACCTGAAAGAAATGAACCGTTCTAAACTTAGAATTTCAAATATAATTGCCATACTGCGTTCATGCTACTGAAACTATTGTTTGCATTGGTGATTTGTTTCTCTTTACATCAAAATATTTAAATTCATACACATTTTCTCAAATGACAAAATACATACCTGGAGTTTGTCTTCATGGTTGCTGTGTGTATCAGACAGATGTCTGAATTCCTGTGTCAGCATAAAGCAATGAGAAATATTTTCAGGTGACACAAAGTCTTCTGCCACTTTGATACAGCTGTGCAAGTTGCGGACCTAAAAGATGAAAAATACTCATTTAGATCACACGTTTCATAAATATACAAAATAATTAACAAATCAAGCTTTTATGAATATGATACTGGCTCTTATTGCCTAAATTTCAAAAAAGTTGACTAGGAGAATACTTACTTGATGTGGAGCTCCAGCTGGAATGAACACAGCATCTCCAAGACATTGGACAATGGTATAGCCTTGAACATCATATTCTTTCAGAAGTCGTTCTCTCAATTCCCCATCCAGATACCAGCTCTGGTCATGAATAAGGTCATGGTGAACTTCGATGGTTTCACCTCTTTCTTCTGATACTTTGTTCAGGAGATCTCTGATCTTGTCTGCATCTTGAGCATCAAATATGTGCCACAGTGCTCCTGGTTTCTCTCCTGCTTCTGTGATACGACGTCTGGTCATCATGTCACAGCCAGCTTCCTCAATGGCCTTGAGAGCTGCCTGTTCATGATCAAAGTCATCATCCATGGGGATGCCAACATGGACCATTACATTGACTGCGTCTGACATATCCAAGTGAAGATTTGTTGTGCCTTCCTTTGGATATCTTGCAGAACCATAAGCATTGTACATTTTTGGACCTAAATCAGGTTTAACAAAGAAATCTGGGAGACGAGATGCCAAGTTGTATATTCCTTGTCTTTGCGTATATTCTGGAAGTGGCAAGCCTTGCATCAGATCTTGGAATCGAGTAGGCAGAGCTTCACTGAAGTCTTCTGTTGGTGGCCAGTCTTTGAGTTTGAGAATCATTGGATTCCCCTCTTCGTCTGTAACTCTTTCTGATATTTTTTCAAAGCCGTTCCAGAATTCTTTCATTTCCAGACCATTTATGATGTTACCATTATGACAATTCACAAGATCATTTTCAATGCTACCAAAGTCTTTTCCAAAACTTTCTGGTGACCAATATTTGGCTGTGTTCAAGTTCTTGTCAGTGTTAGATACCAAAACAGGTTGTCCTCTTCGCCACTGTTGTTGAAATAGAGGCAAGTTAGAACTGAGAAGGGGTTCATGTAATCTTAGAAGCCTCCCACTATCTAACCAAGAGTGTGGTACATCTGGGAACATGACAGTTGTCTCAGTCAGTGTATATGTAGGAATAGGACCACCTCTTCCTAACATTGATGTACCATTTCTTGGGATGTAATGAGTTAGTTTTATTGTTGGGTTCATATCCTCCTTTGGTAGATTTCTTTCCACTACCTGTTGGATAATATCATCTAGTGTTCCTTTCATTTTTGGTTTCTTGTTATTTCCTCCTTCAGATGCATGTTGATTTTGTTTCTTTTTGGCTGCTGTTTTAGTTAATAGATCCCTCAATGTTGAGCAGCTACTACCATTTTTCTTGTCTCCATCAGTGGCAGGAGATCCTGGGTTTGACAAAGAGATTTTATCCATGCCACCTTTCTCTGAATCCCTTGCTGCCACATCAGCTAGGAGACTAAGTGGGTCCATGTCTTTAGATTCACTACTTGGACCATTGATGGGACTATTTTCAAATGAGTTGGCCTTCTTACTCTTCTTGCTGTTGGTACCATGATCATCTGACACGCCATTTACTATTGGTTTATCAGTTTCTGGCAACATCACTCTGCTTACTGCAGTAAGAAGCTGCTGCAATTAATAGAAAAATGTGTTATTTCAAGGAAACACTTCATCATTATTAAGCTACATAACTAACACTGGTAATCATTTTTTAAATAACATTCCAAAGCCATAATTTCTCATTTAAATTTGATGCAATTCTTTTACCTGGCTGACTCCATTCTTGGGTGCAATGAGATCTCTATTTTTACCACAAGGACAGTTAGCACGGATTCCCCATTTCTCTCTCACTTCATGGATCATTCTTCCAACTACCCACAATGCTGAAACAACAAGGAACAATTCAATTATAGTACGTCATTTAGAAAAAGTTCACAATAGGGCCCCACAGCAGGCATGTTATAGCAAACTGACTGGGCTACCAAGTATAAACGCATATACATTTTTATTTGAAAAACAACAGATAAACTAAATCGTTGAAGTCATAAGTGAAAAAGTAATTCGCATACCATCACTAGGGATAATTTGTGTTATGGTAAGTTTGTCCGGTTCATGGGCTTGTCGATTTGCACTGCATGTCAACCATTTTTGTCCTTCATCTCCACTACTGCCTTTCTTGGTGCGGACACGGTAACAGTCAATACACACAACAAACCCACACTTATGGCACACCCAATGCATGTTGAAAAGTGTTGTATCACAAGCATCACACATCTCCCTTACACCCTGCACTGCTCTTTTCCAAGCAATTTTTGCTGCAAAAGATTTATCATAAATTACATTGCATACAGAAACAGATCCAAACAGAGAAAAATAAAATGATACATAATATTCTTCAAATGGTATTTTGAGCCCTGTATCAAAGGAAACATTTGCTGTTTCATCAACATAGGGATATCAATTAATTGTACACTGTGATTGATTGACTGAATACATGCCACCAGGGTCAAGGACAGACATATTGACACAGAAGCATGTTAAGGTAACATGATTAGTTTGTTTTTCTTCATGTGGCTTTATTGCTTCTATGATATTGATCAGAATAAAAGGTTCACTTACTGTCAAGGGTGCACCATCTCATGGCTTCTTTCTCTTGCTCAACAAGCTCACAGAATTTGTCTCCAACACTAGCTATCACATATTTAGCAGTCTCTACATCCAAAACTGGAGCCATTACTGTAGGAGAAAAAGGTGCAAATTGACTATTAACTATTATACAATTTTCATCTCAATGAGAACTATGACATACTTCTGATGGTTTCAGTTTATTGATAAGACCAAAGTACTCAACAAAAATTACCTGGCATTTTAGGTAACCATAACTCAACATCATCAGGATCTGCATCAGTCGGCTCTGAGAAACCTGCTATTGTGACATATCCTTTGGGGCTATATCTCAACCTACAAATAAAATCAAAAGTTTTTAATCTACATCTTTAAGCACACATAGAAATCTTTTAATTCCATAATACCAGATACACATTATAAAGCAAAGTTAAATCAAGTGGTATTAACTTACCTTCTAAAGCCATAAAATCTGCAGAAAATATTTGGAATTATTTTTTTATTCTTTTGGTTTGGCGTTGTCTTGCACTCTCTGCATTTCATCAATTTAGGAGTGATTTCAAAGCAGGAACCATCCTGGATAAACGGGTCAAGTGTTTTCTTCAGCTTTTGAATTGGAATTTTGTTAAGTGGTTTGTTAGCCAAGACAAATGATGGATTCTCTGCAAAAAAAAGGGTTAAAAATTCATGTGAGAAAAAATGGAATCACTAATTTCTTTATTACTTGAAATGAAACCTTCAATCATGTTAACCCTCTCTTATTCCCCTTTGTCAAAAGTTGTGGAATTTCATCAGTCACATTTGTCATCAGTCATGATGTAATGACTCCTAAATTTACATGTCATCCTCATTAGACTACAGTGCCCCAATCTAAAATGACATCACTACCCTTAACTCATATTCATTGTGTCACATTATGTGAGTCATAATAGATGACAGCATGCATTTGCATGTAGCTTGACTCACCATTTATTCTCTTTAAACATTTCTTCTCTTCTTCTCTCAATTTAGCTCTTCTTTCTTTTTCCTCTTTCTCTCTCTTCTCTCTTTCTTTGTCCAGCACTTTTTCTTTAGCTTTTCTTGGTTTCTTTTCTTTCCTCTCTACTTTAGCTTCAGTATCACTGGACGGTTTCTTTTCAGTTTTGAGATCAAGAACCCTTTTTGGTTTTTCTTCCTCTTCCTCAGTTTTAAGATCCTCAATTTTAAGATCCTTTGTAATGGCTGAATCATCTGTGTCACTTGTAGGCTGGAATGATATTTCAAAAGGTATAGGTAATAGTATACACAACAAAAAGATTTTTCTTTAAATTTTAACTCATCCCTAATATTTTCAAAGATCTATTTATTTTTTACCTTTGATTGTTTCTCTGCGTCTCTGCCTTTTCTTGAGAAACGTTTCTTAGAAGTACTTGTTGTGCTTGATTCACTGTCTGACATTTTCATATCAGAGAGTCTTGCCTTTTTACTGGCACTGTTTGACTGTCGATGTTTGGGTCTCTTTCTTCTTTTTATAGTTCCGTCTTGACTCTGAATTAAAATCATACCAGAAATTACTACTAGGCTATCCATTTTACAACACTACAACCTATCTTTAGCATCATTAGGTTTTGTAACCCATAAAGAGACTATCAGTAAATTATCCAATCAGGTTAACATATTATCAAACACAATAGAATAGTAGAAATAAGCATGTAGAACAGGGTATTACATAATGGGTAACAATTTACTTCATCCATTATATTCTAAAACACCATAAATGGTCCTTGGAGACTTGGAAATGTCAACAATCTATTACTAATGCCCTTTTTTCAGACTAAACTTCTAATAACATTGTAGTGGAAGTGTTTATAATAACTTGCCTCTTTCTTCAAATCTCAGAGACAAATCATGTCCAATCTAATTGTATAATCTGGGAAGGAAAACTACTACCTACCCTTATTTCTGCTTCAGAAGCTGATGTAGATGACTCATCTTCACGTTGCTTATCTTTGATCAGCATACTAATTGGTGATTTGCTGTCCCCTTCTTTTGTGGGTGAAATATAAGAGCAATTCACATAGCAGTCTTTGAGGGACTCTGACTTAGTGGTGTCAGAACTATTACTAGCAGTTTCCAACAGTGCTTCATTGGCTTTCTTCTCTGCATCACAGATAGTTTCTTCCTTTTTATCTTCATCAGAATACCTTTGTAACCATGCTTTCTTGTATGATTTTGTGTGATTTCCACTTTTATTAGGTGAGGGCCCTACATCTCCAGATTTTATATGTGGTGGTGGGCTGGGCGCACTCAGGGTATCACTATCAGTGTCTACGTAACCATTTGCCACCCTATTTATTGTCTCAACTATTGAATTAGTAGAACTGACTGATGCTCCCCCAGGGGTATTTGATGGAACCGGTCTTTGTAAATAAGTACTAACCTGGGGCGACATCAATGTTTGAGGACTACTGCTTGTGGTTGTAGTACCTGTTTGTATTGTCATAGGCACATTTGTGGGTAAATTTCCTGAAGGAGTTGGTGACATACTCACTTTAGCTGATCGCAAATCTGTTGGCATTGGAGAGGTGGATGAAATGTTGGATGTTGGCAGTGATGGCGCACTTGTGCTTTGTTGGGTTGATGTGTTAGTAGTATAGGTATCACCAGTCCCACTATTAGAACTATGATTTTCTGCCTTATGACGACTCTTCGGGTGCCTCGAAGATCCTTCCTGGTCTTGATAAAATGCACTCTGCACTGTATTTTCTACAAAAGATCTAAAACTGTCCATAAAGCCAGAGGAAAGTGGTGGCCTGTTTGACTGTTGGCCTTGTGAAGTGGCTGTGGTTGGCTGGCTGCTATGACTGGCTGTGGTTGTTGTAGGAGAGCTGGTAGTATAAGGATTAGGGTTTGTGGCAATCTTTGGAGTAGTCATAGGGATGGGTACTGATGGTGCTGATGTGCATGCTGGGACATTTTCCAATTTTGCCTTTTTCCTACTTCCTGCACATTCTCCTTTTGGTGTCCTACGCTTCTGCTGACTAGCTGAAGGAGTAGGGCTGGGTGTAGATAACATAGGCTGGTTCCCATTATTCTGCTTCGGTTGAGGACTGAGAACTGCAGACCCATGGTGACTATACATTGGGTTTGGTACAAGTCCTTGTTCTATTAGACTATTGGTATAAGAGTAAGCTGCTGCAGCTGCAGTTTGTGTTGAGGGTGGCATTGAGACAGGGGATTGATTATTTGATTTTTGACCAGATTTTCCAGGAGGTGATGGCAGAGACTGTCTTTTTTGCTCTCCTTGAAGATTTGCTGTTTTTTGTAATTCCATAGGCTGCATGACTGCTGCAGACAATTGATGCGGACTGGCCACTCTCAGTGGACTCTGTGTTCTTGATACTTTATTGCCTTGATGGCCATGTTGGTGTGAAGAGGAGATACTAGTAGATGGTCTAGGGCTTGTCTGGTGAGACCTAGGAGACATAGCTGTTCCCATGGTAATGCTTCCCTGTCCACTTTGGGCAACAGGCAGGCTGTTGACTCTATTGTCTACAATGACAGAGCCTTGTTTATGACTATCCTTCCCTGATGAGGGTGGGGGTGATGGTAATGACTTCTTAACATCCCCTGCTGACACTGGGCTATGTGAAGGCATGTGTCCAGAGTGTTGCGAATGAGGGCTAACTTTTTCAGGTTTAAGCCCATGTTTGTAAAGCTTATCCTGTGAAATGTATGAATGTTGATATGGCTGGTAGCCATACAGATTGAAATTAGGTTCCTGTTTAACTTGGTGACTGGAAATGGATGTAGCACTGGTAATTGGAGGTTTCACATCCATATTTTTATAACTCCCTTGGTAGCCTCCATATCCCTGTTTAGAATCCTTGGGTGCTGTTGGGGAATGCTGCATGTGCTTTGGGATTGCACCGTGTGTTCTTTGTTCTTGCATCATTCTATGTCTATGCTGCTGCTCATGGAGTTCAAACTGTTTTCTAAGCACCTGTTCCTGACGTATAGCCATTTGTTTCTGTTCCTCTTTTTGACGTATTAATTCTAAATCTTTATCAGACTGATTCTATAAAACAAAAACAAAAAAGGAATTAGTCAATTTCTTTTCAAGACTAGTCATACTAAGAATGCAATGAGACACAGAGATTTTCATGGGAACATTTTTTATAAATCTGGCAAAACAAAATTGAGTTAGCACCAAAAACACACTCATACTATCTACACCTATAAAGCTTTAGGGGAAAATGGCATATCAAGATGATTGTCCCAAATACTAAGTAATAATGTACCACACAGCAAAAGTCAATTCAAAGATTATTAACAATTCAGAAAATTTCACAGCACTATCTCAGCATACTTTCAACCCAACACAGTTATGCAAATCATAGTTGTTAAAAAGTGTTCAAAGCAATTCTAGTGTGCAGCATTTCTTCATCATTTATAACACTATTTCTTGTGAGACATTGATGGCACAGAGAATTGCAAAAATATGCTGTAAGCAAGTGAAAAAGAAAAGAAAAAAAGAACAAGAGCAGGAATCAAAGCCAGAGTCCACCCACACTAGTCTACAGAGTGAGACCCACCTTGTCATCCTTCATTCCTAATTTTTGCTCCTGCTTGTCTGATTGAGAAAGGGGGGTACCAAACTGAATGGAAGGGGGCCAATCTCGCCCTCTTGTTCCCTGAAAGAACATTGGCACACACTGCTATAAATCTATCCATTCGGACTAACTCTGTGGGATATTTTTACTTTCATTTTACTTTCATGAGCTATTATAATAGAAAAGGAGTCTTCCCTTTGGTTTAATCTTGCCATCATTAACCTACCTACATGTTACTCTTATTGACACAATAGGCAGCCTTTTATCCTGCCTTTTCTTTGTTCTACACCTATTCATTATGGCTAATGATATCAAGCCCCTTCAAAAGGTAATCCCCTTACAGTCGTGCTCCATTTTCTTAGCCTTCTATTCTTATTTCAGTTTGGCAAGCTTTTAAGAACATAATCCAGAGAAGGAGATCAAATGAGATTGCTACACAAGCTGCACATAAAAAGAAGGCAGACTCTGTGTGCTTCATTTCCGTTATTCAATAATTTAACATGAGTCTTCCTCAGGGCAATTCTTGTTGCTCAGTCAAGTAGAAGCCTGATCAGAAAAGGACATCATTTTCAAAGTACATGACTGTAGTATGCTGCCCTCTCACCCTGTAATTCAACCCAATTTGAGTGGCTAAAACTTTCCATTGAAGACAACAAACTAAGAAAATATTTTTTGTCAACAATTATGTGTAATTTCTTACTGTAAACTTAAATAATAAAGACAGCTTTTTCTTGGCTAAAGCTTTTTAGTCACTTTTCCAATTTAATCATTGATTCATAACGAACTACACGGCTTTGTTACGTAGAGGATTTTTTTCCCCAATGCATTTTTAAAACTTCACAGGCACCATACATTGAGAGCAAAGCCAACACGAACCCCTCCTTCTTTCAAATGAAGGAGTATCTGATGGAAGACCTTTGTGGTTACTAATCAATAGACCTGATTGAAGATGACATGAATGATGAGAGGCCGTCAAGGCAACAGTATGGCATACTAATGCTTTGAATAAGGCTTTCTAGTTATTGATTCTGCCATCAGCTATCTTTTAAAAGGCAAATGAAATACTATCACTTCGGTTATGTTATATTTTCTTGAGAGTCGGCCATCATAGCACTTCTACTTCTATTTGTGTCTGTTTTTCATGTGGATTGGGTTGGAGGGCTTTTTTTCTCAAGCTTATCTAATTTTTCAAGAACAGCTGTGTCTAGTTACAAGTAAAGCCTGGAAGAGTTTGCAAGTGCACTTCTCATTGACTCTGTTTACAACTTTCAGTCTGTTGTTGCTTTTGGCAAGATCCATATGTTTATTCCCCCTGATACAGCAGGCCAGGGTATACAGAAAGATCTCTCATTTCAGACATGCACAAGCTAGTTTACGGACTTACTGTATCAGCATTACATATACCTTACAATTTGATTTTAAGCCTTTCATCCATGTAACAGCAGATTATTCTTGTCAAGAATGAGTCCATTGAAATGTGACTTTAATATTTCTATTGCTAACTGAACACGTGTTTCCTGTGCCATACTACATTCTTTCATGAAAACAAACAATAGTGTTATAATATAACAGTGCCTCTCTTGGCCCAGCACTTAAGCCTAAATCAATTCTAAACAATGTTTTGTTTGCATTCAACCCTAGACTACAGTCTGATGTCAGCGTAGGATCTATATGAATCATACACCAGCATTTTCCAAAATTATGCATCTTGTAAACATTAATCCAAACAAAACAATCCAAGTTTTAACAATGTACCATGGTGATCCTAAGCTTAAAATTGCTTATAAATACTCCCATATATATATATATACTAACTAAATGATCTAATTATGCTGTAAAATGGGATCTATTTATAATGTATATGTGGGTTTCATTATGTTGGTTCTTTCTAGTCTGATCTCATTTCCATTAAACTCCTCATACACCATCTTAAGTACAACTCCATTAAATAATCATTAACCTCTGCGCATAGATGTCAATCTATTGTCAGTGTAAAAGGTTGATAACATGCTACTATTCATAAATTACCTCATCCATCTTGATTTTAGTTTTACATCAATATTTCTAAATAAAGCAAAGCTCAATGGTAAAATCCATTTCAATGCAAGCCGTCATATCATTCAATGTATGTCAAAAATCCATTTAAATGTTGGTGTTTTTTTTAATTATTTGTATTCAAATTCTTCTCATGCAGGTATGATTCATAATTTTCAACCTTTTAACATACATACATACATTCATCCATTCACTCAATCGTAAAAAGGCAAAAAAATGCTATTCAATGAGAGCTTTATGGTGGATTCATTTTAAATAAACTTGTCATTTTTTTTTCATTTAATAACTGTATCCCCTATTTCAAAGAAAAAAATACTTTTTTCATTCAAAGAATAGAATTCCAACTCATCATAGATAACTTGAACAATAGGTAAAATGGTATAACAAAGAAAGGACTGTCAAACAAAACAAAACATGAAAGATCCTATTCTTTAGTTTTTAGGGCAAAAAAAAAGTCTGTGAAACTCATAACACACCTTCTGCATAGCCAGTCTAAAAGATTCTGCAAAATGTAGATCCACAGCCTCTTTTGATTCTTTTATCACCCGTTCTCTCTCCATTTTTTCCATCTGCTCTCTATGCAGTCTTTCTTTTTCTCTTCTTTCTTTTTCAGCTTGCTCTCTTTCAATGCGCTGCCTTTCTTCCTTTTCTTTTCTTTCCCTAGAAGGTGATAGAAGTGAATAATCAGCAACAATGGTTTATGTTTTTATCCTCTCCCATTTAACCCAAGCCAGAATGTTCAAAACAAGGTCACCCTATTATAGAATGGTAAAAAAAACACCAAGACACCTACATGTCCATTTTACATTTAATTATAGGAAGTAGGCCTGGTAATGAAGCTCTCTGCAATTTGGAATTAGAATGACTTGTTGTTGTAAATCTCTATAAAAGAGCTTACAGCAAGCCTCCACATTAATAGCTAGGCCACAGCCAAGCAGCTATAAAACATAGTGAGATCCATTAACTATTGACTAGCAAGGACAAAGGAATGACATTCCTGGAATATTGATTCTGTCTTTTCTACACTGAGATACAAACTGCCATCAATCGATCATGGCATTAAGACATACACTGTACCACTATCATGACTAACAGCCATATAAAAGGCTCTGCCCTGGGGATGGCAAGAATATGCAAGCCTAGTTATTATTACACAAAGATCAATAAACAAGTCGTGCATGTAACACTGCTACTCTGCTATATCAGGATTTCTAAGAACAAGAGACAAATGTAAAGAAGGCTTTCATTTCAGATATCAGGCTCATATTTTTTACAGTTTTTCTTGCTTGAGCCTTTCAGTCAATAAAAAAAAGAGGCATTTTACAGGAGCATGTTTCTTCTCTTACAATGAAATCTTTAAAAAAATATGCATTTCAGACCAATTAATTTTTTCAAATGTCTTTTCAAGACTAATTTTACCAAACCTTTTTTTTTTATTTCAATTTTAAGCTTCAACTTCCGAGTGGTATCAAATATGAGTTGTGCAATAAAGGAAATATAAAATGTTATCAGTTTTTCCTAGAAATGTTTGACAAAATTCAAGTAGTCCTAAATAAAAACCACACCACTTTTTTAGCTGTAGTTCTGACTGGCTCATAGTGGATAGAAATAGGATATTTCCTTTCCATCAGTAACAAGTTATTTTTTTATCCTCATGATTAAACATTGAAAATAGAAAGTTAATATATGGTGACTGTTCATTCAAATTAAAAATGAAATGAATGTGTACCTTTTGCAATTACAAAGAGAGATTAAACTGACACAATAAGAAAGGACTAACAATCAATACCTAAATATCAACAACCTACCTTTCAGCTCTTTCTCTTTCAGCCCTTTCACGTTCTGCTCTTTCTCTTTCAGTTCTTTCGGCTCTTTCCCTTTCAGCGCGCTCTCTTTCTTGGGCTAATTCCCTTTCTCTCCTTTCTCTTTCTAAAGCTAATTCCCTTTCCCTAATCAGGTTGGCATCCCTGAGAAGTTCATCCTGGTACTGGACAAGCATCCATGCAGGTGGGACGGGAAGTGTTGGATATTTTTGCTGCCATAAAAGCTCCAACTGTGCAGTCTGTATGTTTGGCTGAAGACCATATTGTAAGATTTGTTGCTGTTGTTGTTGCAACATTTGTCCGTATTGTATTTGGATGGCCAGTGCTGCGTTTTGTTGCTGGGTTAAACCTGCCGATCTCTGTAAAGCATGCTCAAGCCCACCAGCTGCAGCCAAAGGATGGGCAAGCAAGTGAGGGCTCAGTCCTCTCATGTTACTTGGATGTTGATGTAAAGAAGACATGAGAGATGCTGGAGATGGGTGTTGAGCTGCCATAGAATAATGTCCAGGTATGCCAGCAATACTTGTATGGTGTTGGGGAGGGACGGGTGTATGCACATTTGGATAAGATGAAGTGGTAGGGACGGGTGTATGTTGTTGACTACGTTGACTATGTGTCATCATGTGACGCCTTTCTGTGTCAAATTTCAACAGTTCTGGGTCTCTGTACACATGTACAGGCTCACTTTTATCAAACAAAAGTGGGCTAGATGATGCTTGACTGTCTACGTCCCTAACAACTCGTCTAAGGTCCTCTACTCTCTGATTTGATGAGTTTGAGCTGGGTCTTCCCGACATTGCAGCTCGGACTTCTTCACTAGATCTGGAATGAGATCTTTCTGAATCATGATCTGTGTAATTGTGTCCATTGTCTCTGCTGCTACTTGTTTCAATTTTTTCACTGAAAGAATTACATGAGGTTGCCACTGCTGTTGAAACTGAAGATGACACATCCCCATGCTGACTATCAGCAGAATAACTACTACTACTCACACTGTCTGCTGCTGTACATATAGTACTAGCTGCAATATCATCATTATTATTCCATGATAGTTTTTCTCCTTTTACACTTGCCATTTTGGAGATTTGATCTGTAAGAGAATGATTCACATTAATCCCTGATGTGTCAATCGTTCCCTGTGAGCCTCCAGCTTTATCCTTGCTGTGGCTATCTCCACCGAGAAGATGTATCTTCTTGAAATGCATGGTCGAATCCTCTTCCTGCTTGGGACCACGACTCAAGGCTGGGGAAGATATTCTTACCGAAGTTTTCTTTTCTGATTTTGTACTGCGCACTGCAGGTTTATTGTCTGCAGTAGGCTCTTTCACTACTTCATTGCTAGAAGTTTTTTTTGATTTTTTATTGTCTTTTACTTTGGCTCCATCTGAACTAGATGTAGCTGCTGCAGTTGAAGTTGGTGTAGAAACTATATCAGATTCAACAGTTTTTCCTGACACAAATTTATTCACTTTATCCCCTTCTAAACTCTCTTTTTTCTCCTTTTTATTTTTCCCTTTTAACTTTACTCGTTTGCCAGGGACCTCTTCAAGTGTTTCATTGGCACTATGTGGACTATCCTGAAATTCAAAGGCAGCGTAGGCTTTGCTTTGCTGATCTGAATGACTTTCAGAAATTGAAGTTTTCTCTCTTCTGCTTTTTCTTGTTTTAGAAGCACTGGCTGGTGACTTTTCTCTCTCTGTTGGTTCCACAGACAGTCTGTTATTTCTTTTAGTTTCTTTAACTTTTTCTTTAGGCAGTTCAGTGTTTTTAGGCTTTTTATTTTGCCTACTGACACTTTCCTTGAGTCCACATAAAACTTCTATAGCCTCACGTTCTAAGCTATTCTTTCTTTCACTTTTTAAAGAAGCCCGAACTTGATTCTTTGTATCAACACAAGGCCGTTCAACTTTTTCTTCAGTTTTTGACTCTTGTGACTTGACACGTTTGCTGCTAGGTGTCACAACAGGTTTAGAGGTTTCTTTTTCTTGCTTATTCTCCTCCACTGGTTCAGATTTTCTTTTCTGCTTCACTTTCTGTTGCCTACTTTTTAGTGTCACACTTTTGTCTACAGCTTTATCTGAAGGAGAAAAGAATGAAATAAAACTTGAGGGGGTGGTTCTGAGTTACATAGATACAAAGAAACATCTACATAGCAAAGATTTAATTTCAGATGAAACGAACCAAAAACTTTATTTACAACATAATGGGCTATTGATTGAAGGTATTGATTTTTTCTTCAGTCCTTCTGAAAAGATATCATTCATGTGGTAAAATCTATTGATGGTACACTCCAGCTTTTATTTGACAGACTATCAAATATTGAATCAATAAAAGCTCTACAGCTGTTGACCCAGAATCAAAATCAATAATATTTTATTTCTTCTTGCCAACCGAATTACAAAGGTACCTAAGAGAGAAGGACTTTCTCCCTCAAAAAAGATAAAGCCTTTCCAAATAAAAGAATTCCGGTCGAAGTCCATGATTAACAAAATGCATGACAAGGACAAAGTAAGAGGAAATAAGACTTAAAGGCCATTGTAATTAACAAAGCTTTTCTTTTCAGGGACTGACTAACTCGTACAGAATAAATACTTGTACCAGTCTACTATTTTAAAGCCAAGTTCTGACAATTTAAATCAGGTCACAATAAGCTGTTTTAACGAGGTCACACCATTCAAAGGAATCAATAATTGACTGATAGCAATCATGATACTCAATTATTTATTGAAAAACAGTTTTACTTTATGCAATCATACTAGAAATTGCAATTAGGTACAATGGCATATTTGACCTACTTTTAACAATCTTGAGTAGATTGACATATCATTTGTTTGATAACTTCAATGCTAAATTTAATCTAAAATCAATGGTTTGCCTGATATAGCAAACAAGCTCACAAAATTAAATAATAATATGGAACAGTAATGAATCTTATCATAACAAGTATGACTCATAGTCCATATGATATTGGAAAGGCGCCAGACCAAAACCACAAAAAAAGATCCATGTCTTTTTATACTTTGTACTTTACAAACAGGTCACATGGTATGATGATAGACTAAGTAACCATATCATTCTTTGTGGGTATTTTTTTTTTTGGCAATTGGATATGTCAATGTGATTGAGTATGAATAACCAATAGCTTTGTTATTTTAAAGGTGACCTTCAGACACACTTACTATACACATACTCTTTATTTATAATCTGTTCTCAAATAGTTGTCAACTACAAAATGATGTCTATCCATTGTTTACTACACACTTTGAAAACTTTCAACAAATACCAATAACCGACCATAATAAATAGACTATTCAATCAATTGTGACTAGTCACATGTTCACAAATATCACTCTCAGAAAAAATGGAATGGGCAAAAAAAAAGCAATTAAACTGGAACAGAAATATGATGTGCTATTCCAGTTTTTCCAAGTAAATCATTAATGGAATTTTCCATGAGTTCAGACCATCTTTAATCAACATTTCATTTCTAAATACAACATTGGATTTCCTTGAAAGAGGCTTAATGGTAAGACACCTATCGTAGCCAATTACTTTATCATTGAACAAGATAAAATGTCGCAGAAATAACCTTTCTTCAGAAGCAGCTTGCAAGATTTTTGTAAAAAACATTTCTTTCGATTTCCTATCACAACAATGTTAAAAATTCTTTTCCTTTCACCTACCTCTAGTCTAATAACATGGGAGTATTGAGTATATACCACATGCGTACACTACATCGGTGAAACCTTATTCCTTCCAACAACAAACTATGTCTATCCAATGACATTTCCACTAGCTTTTAAATTTACATTCCATTACAGTGTAGTTGACTGAAGTTTGGGTTTTCCATTGTATTGTATTTAGGTTATGTGTGTTGAAGTGACAGCAGGGCTTCCAAACAACAATGAAATGTGGCCCATTCAAAAGACCAATAAGAGCTTGCTGAGTATTCTGATAAACATGATTGAGGTCATGCACTGTACAGGATATTTATAACCTTGGAGCTATGTTTTATTGCTATCTGTGTGCCAAAAGTCCTTTACTAAGATTAGTTTTGAACCAATGGACTTAACTATGGACCTATTGTGAACAAAAATCCACCCTCTTTTGTTCACTCGTGAAATGCTATAATATTACTCTGTAGAATTGGTATCAGTTATTCATTATCCAGCAGTTACAAAAGATTCAGACATAAGCATTGAATCAAAACACCAAGATAAACACCATTGAACTTTATATTTTATGTACTAAACAAACAACTAGTTGAATAATATACATGTCATGGTATCAAGAAATTTTTCTACATAATGAATGAATGTTGTGTTACTTACTTAAACCTTTTAAAACATTTGTTTTTCATTTTTCTAATCCACATAAATTTACAAAACAAGTGTCAAATATTTCTCCCCCCCCCCCCCCTGCACTCTATTTATGACATTAAATATTAAACGGTTCTAATTATACCTAATCAATGAACCATTCCAATCAGAGAGGCAGGGTTGACTTTTGCTACAAGCCCTGTCAACATACTCTCTCACCTGAAGAATTATGTCATAATAACCTATCTATTTGTAGATCTAACAACAAGCAGAACCAGACATGGATCCATTGTATATTAACATAACACAGGTGTTTAGTGTTTACAGGCAACAAGATTGTGCTTTATATGCAACAACACAGCACTGTTTTCTGTAGATGAGGTATATGTGTACCAGTAGTATATCATGATGATGATGGATAGAGGCGATCAATTAGTTCTCACTCCATTTACATCTAGCTTGTTCAGACAGCTTTAAAATATAAGTTATTATGTTAATAATGCTATTCACCATTTTCAGCGACATGTTTTGGCTTGGATATGTGGCATACTATGCAAGTTTATGACTATTTGGAAGACTTTAATTCAAATTCTAATGCAAATTGCCTATTCATACGCAGGTAATATCAACGGATTGATCAAAAAAATTGAATAGGTTGTGTATTTAGCTTAAATCAAACATAATCAAAATAATCGCCTTCTGCCTGTTGGGACTTGTAGATTACGTTGCGTTTGCCCATTCAAACTTCTGAAAGCCACAATAATATGGGTATGCAATTTTGTGAACACATGGAGTTATACTTTACCTTATCTATTTACAGACTTCTTATACAATGCACTATTTTCATTATTTAACAACCAGTAAATTCAAATGTAAAACTAACTACAATGCATATAAATACTATAGAAGGCTGATCTAGGCAAGCGGATTCTGTAATCCAATTATCTTGCTACATCAAATCTATTTATGACAAAGAAAAGATCATTAAAAATCTATGTGCATTGTGCTTAATACTAAATTTCATATTAAATACTATAAGGAAGAGCTTGAGCTTCCCAATATAAATAGGTCACACATAGAAACTTAAAATAACCTAACCAAGTGATACACAAGTATATATGTATATACTTAGACAACTACATGGACTGGAGACCAAAATACAATAAATTGATAACAAATTAGCCAAAGAAACATAAATAAATCCATGGTCCATGTGTCAGCACAATGTAAAGCCTTGATACTACTCACAAGCAGTTGAAATATGACTAAAATCATGTCAAGTACCTATCCTAGCTTGTTCACAATGCAAATTCTGCAGCCAACAAAGGTTGCCATTTCATCTGGTTGTCAGAGACATGCTATGAAGTCTGATTATAAATGTCAGAGGTTAAACAGCTCTCTAGAATATAGGACAACGTATTCAATCTGGGTCTAATAAACAAGCGATTTGGTTTGATTGAGTCTTGAGACCTGATAAAGTGTTGATTGAATTCATACCTTCCAATTAACTGTCAAGTCAACAACCTTCATTAGAAACATGTTCTGTTTTGTTTTTTAATTCTTTCACATAACAATTCAATGAAACTGAAATGAGAGTAGTCAGGGTCAAGTCAAGAAAGGACATGGATCAAGCAAAAAATAAAGGGAAAAAACCCACTATTTAAAATTCTGAATCACATAACTGGAATGTAAATGTGAACTATATCCATGTCAAAGATTTTTTCACCTTCTACTCAAAATGCCTGGTAAGACTAGGAGAAAACAGTCTCCACTTTTGATCAATATGGCACTCCAATTTTAGACATCTATCACTTTTCTCAAGGGAAAAGAAATAGAAATCCTGCTAAGAAAATCAATGAACAAATCTGATAAGACCCATATATTAGAATTGTTGGTTTGTGGCTCAGCCATTTCTAGCTAGTATGCTTACATAAATTGCAATCAAATGGTCGTAAATGACATTTTGGTAGGGGTTTAGAAAGCAATAACCGGATTACACAAGCAGCTATAGTTAGCCAAAACAAAATTCAAATGCCTTTTTCTTGGCTCATTTACTTCATGGTTGTATTGTATTAGGAAAGAAATGAGATCATCAAAGACAAAGGACAATAGCAATACTTGTTATCTCGAGAAAAAATACTACTTCAATATTAAGTCTATGTACAAAAGTAGAAATATTACTTTTCCTAGAACCTTGTACCAGACACATTCCACAAAATTCCTCAAACCTGTTGTCAATTGAAATTTGTCACCTGAGAAATTAACCTTTCACAATCTGATAAAATCTACATCAGAAAATTACATGAATGGTAGTGCTGTTGCTATGGAGATATCTCATTGTTCATTTTCAGCATGAACAAAGTGCCCATTTTGTGGACAGTTTACATAAAAATAGAAAGATAACAAAAAGCGCAAATAAAAAAAAATCGCAAAAATACCTTACAAAGGCAAACAATAGTTGTGTTGCTTCGAAAGGAAGAGTAACCATAGGAGAGAAGAAAAAACAGTACAGAATGCATAAGGTTAAAAGTTCTCTAAGAACATTGAAACGTTATGAAGCCAAAATAAAATAACGGATAAAATTTACTGTAAAGAAAATCTCCAAAACCATATACATTTGTAAAAAAATCACCAAACATAATAAACCTGAGCTTGGAGAACAAAACCAGTGCTTTTATCAATATCTACCACACCCACTTCATGGTAGAAACTAAATACTTGTAATATGACACAATAAGTATTCTTTGAAAGATCAATACTAAATTCAATATTTCGTAGGAGACTCAATCAAAACACAATGACATACATGCAAAGAGCAGGGCTTCATTTACAGCCGTCTACCCACTTACAAAAAACCCCAACATGTGCTTTGAGAAGGACCAATCTGAACTACAAGCCACAAAGTAGGTCAACTCCCCAATCTGTCACTATTTACAGTAGTCTCTACACTTGAGGCTTTTCGTTTCAACAAAAATAAACCCATGACTCTTCAACATATAAATGTTAATGGTATAATAAACAACAGTGTATAAGATAAACAGTTTTGGTCTTACCTTTCTCCTCTGGCTGTGCTGTTGGTGTTACAGAAACAGTATTCTTTTGTCTACTGCTATTTGCTTTTCCTCTTGATCCAGTGTTTACCTTCTGACTGTTTGTACTTTGACTTGGGCTCTGGTTTGAAGTAGGAGTTCTATTTGTTCTAGTCTATAAGAGGCAAAAATATGAAAAAAAAAATCCATTTTTAGAAATGCACACCTTGAAAAACAAATCAATTGATTATATTATCAAGTTCCTCAACTGTTCCATCTTCATTTCAACACACCACTACCTGAATTTTAATCAGGCCAACAGGATACTCAAGAAATCACAGATTATGGGCAAACATTTTCAAAACTCACTCTAAATCCCTCAAAAAGTCAATACAGCTTCAATTTATTATGTTAAACTTCATCTGTATCTACTTTTCTTCGGTATTTTGTTCTTTATATCCTTTTTACAAAAATGTGTCAGTCAGGTGGTAGTAATCTATGAGAATACTAGTATTTTAGCCCTCAGAAAGAGCTATGGAGAGAGATGTGACGTAGAACTTTCTATCATCCTGCTTTGTAGGTCTTGGTGGGCAAAGATCAGGCCGTTTGATAATACTAGAGCTTTTGCAATGATTATAAGCTACATTAGTGACCTTGTTTCTCCCCTTCTCTCGCAGCTTGCCTAAGCATAATCAATACCTCTTTCCATGTATTAGTTGCCTGCTATTTGGAGTAGACAGCTGTCACATATTACAAAATTACATGCAGCTTGATAAATTATGCAAACTAGAAACAGGATCTTACAACACATAGCTAGGTTTGCTGTTCTACATTGCAAGCCAAAAAGGGGAGAGGGGGGGGGGGGGGTTGGTATGAAAACTCTTCCATTTTCAGACAAATATAAAATTAGTAGAGACTAGAAAGCATGACCCTACAATTATATATATTCAAGCTTTTAGGTCTCCAAATCTAAAATTTGTGCCTATATTTGAAAGCTGACCACGAAATTCCTTTGTGTTCACCATGATACAGTTGCTTGAATACCTAATATTTCTCATATAACATTCTGAAAATAAGTCACGAAACAAATGCCAATTGTGTATCTATTTCCAAAATTACATATTTTATAATTTGTAAATATCTTTATCACAAAGAATACTTCCCTGATAAGGCTGATTGGTTTTCAACGGGGACAGGGAATTCAAAATAGAGTTCACTTACTTTGGGTGTTCAAAATCAATCAAATCGTTTGATAAATGTATATTCTCAATCAATCCTATTTATTCGAGTAAATCCATTATGATAAAAATCCATAAATAATTCACAAATGTTCAATATTTCTTAATATATTGATGAATGTCATCCAATCTAAACCGCTAAAGCTAGTCTCCAATGTGTCTTTCTTCTATACTGAGCATGCTATCACAATGAGATAGGAGCTTTGCATCACTGACGTATCTGGATGCCTGAGACTGTACTCAGCTTTGCTTCATTAGAATATGAAAAGACCCTTACATTACTGCTTGGGTGGATTCTATTGTCCACTTCTACACAATTAAAAGCTGGGTGTTTGGTATGCTATAACACACAGTAAAAGATTTCAATAGGCCTATATTTTCAATCCTTGCCATCAACAAAAGGCCTCTGATCCTACTCAATTGAAATTACTTACAGCGTTTGGAGTGTTCATGCTATGAAGAATTAGGTCAACACTCAACAGGCCTAGCCAAACTGCCGCTAACAATTACTGTAGTGATTTTTAACATTGCTAAAAAAGCCTGAAGGGACATTAGAGGAAAACCAAGAAGCGGCTTTACAAAATGTAACTTCATACCTCTCTCTACCTGTATTTTACAATAGAATAGTATCCCTGTATGCTGTTTCAAAGCAATAAGCAGATAACCTCAGAAAGCTCTTAGTATCTATTCCGAGAATTATTATTTAAAAAATGGTAGAAAAAGCTTCCATAAACACATATAGCCAACAGCTATCATTACTCCACAGACACAATGGAAGAAAAAAAGGAACAATACACTACTCATTATAAAACTATAAATATTGAAATGATTTTCTTCTTTACATTATAAAATCCATAGAAGTTTTTCTCACTTTTTTCTTTCAATAACAGCTTAATCATTAAAAAAATGTAGGAAAAGCTTCCATAAAAACATACAACCAACAGTTATCATGCCGCCACAGATACAGAGGAAAGAAAAAAAAAGGGACAATAAATTACTCATTATAAAACTATGAATTATTTTCTTCCTAACATGATAAAATCAATGGAAGTTTTTCTCACTCCTTTCTTTCAATTACAGCGTAATCTTTGACAGTTACAACTTGAGGCCAATAGCTTTTAATTTCACAACATGAGTTATTCAATAAGTTTGAGGTGTTGCCAATAGTTTAAATTGGTAACTTTTCAGAACAAAGCCAAATTCTTGTATAGGAAAAAAAAATCAGGTAACTGTATGCTTTCCAAGGTCATGTATCTCTGGTAAACATACTTCATTATAGTTGAATAACATCTGTATATATTTCATGCTATACTACTGAAAAAGTTGGGATTTTTTAATATTTTCTCTTATTTTACTGAACACAAGCACTGCTTATTGTTGGCAAAAAAAATTCTCCTATTTGTGAAATAAAAAAAAAATAAACAGCCGTATATTAACAACTTTATATCATGTCAGAATTTGACAAATGTAGTTCTTTTTTTTTCTTTCAACACACAATAGGTAAAAATAGCAAGAACCACCCCTATGCTAAATTTCAAATTAAAACTACTGAACCCAATTTTAAGCCATAACAAAAAGAACACATTGGCTGGTTTCTTTCTGCACATTATTCATGTCAATGCAAGTGTAGCTAAGAATTCTTTTCAAATGATGAATTCAAGCCTTACAAAATGAGCTATTTGTGAAAATGAGTGGGCTCATACAATACAGACATTGTAAAGCCCCTATCCATTATAGTATTCAACAATAACATTGCTGCCTACTGTTCAAAAGATTTAACTGCCTATCTATTGAATGAATTTATACAGCTTCTATTGCTGACACTACTTTAAATCCAGCGATTTATTACTTTTTTTTGTCATCATTACATTTTAGTGAATTGAATGAATATGTATAACTTGTATATACTTAGATAAACACAAATGTGATAATATGAGGCATAGAGGCATAAGGTTATCCATTTTTTGCAGTTTGTTACCCCAGAGGCCATTTCCTTATTATTCATCACAGAACCTAGACACTGAATGTGGGCATTTTACATTTAATTCCTTCTGAGTCACTCTGTTTTTTACATTACCATTTGCATCCGAGACTTCTATCCAATTTGAAATCAGGACTGAGCCATTCCCAGTAAATTAATGACATCAGGAGCAAATACACTTGATGCCCTGTAAATGTTGTACCCAATGTTTGCAGTTATGGATATCCATACTCGTGAATATGTGAGTCAGATGGTTTATATCTGATAAGCAGAAGTGTACTCCTTCACACTAGACATCTGAAACAACCATTTTATCCAGAACACCAGAGTGTTGACGGTATACCATGATTTCACAGACCCCCCCCCCCCTCGTTTGATCCTAGGAATTCACACCTAATATTACCTTTTTTTTTCTTTCTTATTTATTTCTACAACGATAGGCTAAAAAACACCCCTAAAAATGAACGGAATAGGCAAAAAACATCCCTAAAAATGAACGGAAATAAAACACATTTTTCTCATGTTAAAAAAAATCAAATTATTCCTGGAAATAGAATTACCACCGTTGTAATAGAAATATTTACAAAAACAACTATGTGTAGTTAGTTGGCTTATAAATAACTCTAACCTTTTGTTTTTTTACACATATGTGTCTAGAATAAAATGTCAAATGAACACGTTGATTGAAAGTAAAGAGTGCTTACATGACAATATGACATGATTACATTTAGCGAGCTAACTGATATTTCCAATCTCTTATTCAACAGCACAAAGGGTCAACAACTCTTTCCTGTTTACTGGCTTTTATTTTTCTCAGTACTATACATTTCTTTGTGAACATAACATACAAAAGATGAGTCCCTTTTACTGTCTATATTCTTTAGGCTTATGCTGTGTACACATACACAGGTGTATTTGATGTTAGTTCATACAAAAGGCTGACATTCTTTTATTCCTTTCATAAAGCATATGTATTCCGCATTTTTCCTTTAAAATATAACTATGAGAGAGAGCTCTATCAATGGCACACACCCCGGCAAAACTTTGTCTGCTAGAAGAATGATTGACATTCCATTTCTAAGTTTATTTCTAAAGCCTCTAATCCCCACAGAGCCTATCTTTTAAGACTCAGGGAAATAAACTTAGACTTCAATGAATCGTCCTACACTCTGTTGTCATTTTCTTATAACAGAATAGAAAAGGCAGCCATTGGCCTCATTTAAATATGAATAGATGTGGTGAGGTGGAAATTGAACCTATGGCCAATATTTCTAAAGAGACATCTTGTCATCTAAGGCTTTATTACAGCTGTCATAAAATGAATATAATGTGAATACATGTGAATCAAATGTATATTAAAGTGGTCAGTTAATGTAATGTCCTTGTTTGATTTGCCATAGGGTCTTTTATTAACTGATTTTTTTGAGCTGCACTCCAGTGAAGAGGCCAGTAGAAATAGGATTCTTAATAAAAGCAGGATATGTACTGTATGACCCTCAGTGCAAAATAGTTTTAAAAAATAGTAAATAATACACTATCTTCATTTTGACCACAGCTCTATGAACTGTAAGCCACATTAAACCACACTATAAAATCACCATTATGTTTTCTTTAGTCTGGTGTTAGATATAGACTCTAAAAAAGCAATTTCGAAGAAGGCTACATCAATTCTAAAGACTTCACACTACCAGGCTATATTGAGTTTCATATTGTTTTTATTGTTTTTTGCCTTTGCTTATGAGCATGATGACCATCATGAATTCTAACAATGGAAAATGGAATGTAAATGAAACATGATTCACACAAGATTCATGAAATATTATGACAGTTTTAATTGTTCTGAATGACACACACATGTAGACACTCATCCATTAATCAATAAGCGACAAAAGAACCATTCAAATACACATGGTCTTAGTTAATTATCTCTTAGACAGACAATTTAGGTTAGGTTTTAATGTCTATGGTCAAAAAATAGAACAATTTGTACTACTTACAGTATTTTTCTGGGGTAGAGGTTTGCCTTCTTTCTCTTTTTTGCACTGACGACGTCTTGGAGTGATGCCTATATCTACACCACGGAGAATGGAATCAACAACTGAAAGAGGAGAAAAGTAATCATAAGTTGATGTTTGTGCACACAGTTTGATTGATTCTTTTGTATCTTCTGGGGATTTCATATCCGTATAAGTTAAAGTGCCAATGACATTGGGCTTGCCATCAAGCCAGTCATCGTTTCTCCTCACAAATCCGTTGTCTCTTGAAATAATTTGTGATAACACAGGAGGTTCCATGTCACCAGTCTGCACAAAAGAATCTGATCTCTTCAATAAATCTTTTTCCTTTTCACATGTCTCAGAAGATGGAAAAAAATCCAACTCAGGAGGATACAAATCTGCATCCATGCTTAAATGTCTGAGAAGTTAATCAGTCCCGTATTCATGTAAGATTTTATGAAATATAAACCACAAAATTTGTCTTCAATTTGGTTGAAATAAACCTTCAACTATCTTTTACAAAAATTACTACAAGAATGAAACTCTCACATACCATAACAAAGAAATGACTAAAGCAAAGACATGAAGAATTCGATGACATCATCCACAATAAGGAAAAAGAGATCGCTATGTGGGGATGACCTAATTCGCTTTTACTCTATGAAATCACCACGTGTGATGTGTCCTATTGCTAATGGTTCACCATGCTACCTCAATAACAACCACTTATGAAAATCAGACCCTTTCCACTGAATAGGCTTAGGCAAACTATGATATTGACATAATGATAGAGTATATCCGGGATGGAAAATAAGATGTACTTTTACAAAAACTCTTGTAACCTTAGCCCCTAAGAGCAAGACACATTGTAGGATGCCAAACAACAAATGTTCTGACTGGGTATAGTCTTCATAACATTGATTTATGAGAAAGATGAGTCACGCTGGAGTGCAGTAAACTATCTTTCTTGAGTTCTAATTTAGAACACAGGCTCTCATGTTTCTTGTTCTAGTATTTTCTAGTTCTCATGTCTAATCATATCTATTCAACCTGATTGGACCCTAAATCTATAAGTCCCTGGATAGATTGATAAAACTTATACCAATCATCACTTTTTTCTTTTGTGTCATACACTATTAGAAAGGAACAACATTACAGGGTGCCGGAAAGCACTCGCCCGCTCGCCAATGGCGAGTGATAATCTGAGCGGGCGAGTAAAAGTTGAAACT
>JAVSBT010179868.1:0-10057 GCA_033118115.1 Pharyngocirrus eroticus | reverse complement strand
AATATGAAAATATGAATTCCATGCTGTGTTTAGAATTTAAATAAACAGTTGGATATTTAAATTTTCCATTATTTTAAGTCAAGTTGAACCTTGCATTACACACATAGAAAAAAATAGTTATGTTTTGTGGTAAATGTATTATTTTGTGTTGATATGTACCACTAGTATACACTATTAGTGGAAAATTGCAACACTAAACTGTGATGTAAAGGGACCGATACATTTAGTGTTGACTCCATTTAACCACTAATTATCACTAACAATGCAAAACAACACTATTTTTTTCTATTAGTGTAGCAAGGTAAGAAAATGTTTGTATCACATCAGAGGAGATCGATTCAAGGTCCCTTGCCATGTTCCTTTCCAAAAACACAGAGTAGCTAGCTGTATACTGATAGGTTTCTTTTTTTGATTTTGTTCAATTTCAAGGTTCAGAATTCACTGAATATGAAGAGATGCACTAAGAACTATACCTACCAGAATCAATATGTAATCAATGTTTTACAGTCTGCCAAGTTTAGTATATGAGTAGACTACTTTTAAAAATAAAAAATATTGCCATATTGCAAAGTCATCCTTTTAATAAAATTTACCAAAAGTCTGATAATTTGCCAAAAGCTTTAGCAGACTACACACTTGACCATAGAAAGAGAACCATGATATACTTTACACAATAACGGAGAGTTTACGAGTACAGACAACAGCTTATAAAAACAGGGCTAATCAGGTTGATGACAATGGTGAGATATACCCAGAAATGAAAAATTAATAATTATATAGTTTGCTGAGAACACTGATGATGACTAAGAAATATAGTCGAAATATCAACATGTATTAGATTTGAAAAATAAAATCAAGCAAACATGATATTCAGAGTTTTAATCATTGTTTAAGAGAAAGCTCCAGTCATGGTTTTATTCCATGACATGATAGAAATAATCTAAGTAAACAAAATGATGGCCTTAATGCTGAAGACTACCCTTGTGTGGGTGTTGTGTCAGATAATGAATTGTTTGAAATGGTAAGAAGTATCTGAAACATCTGTTTATGAAATGGCTAATTTTAGTTCTTGGTTTGGTTTTAATCATGTCGCGCCACAAGTGTTTTTTTCTGGAAGATTTTCTTCTCTTTTGCATTGTCGAATGATCAGACAGTTTTCAGTATTTATACTGTTGAAGGGGTATAATTACACAATAAAATCAAAAGGCTATGAATAATAAATGACAAAAATGTTAATGTTGTAAATAGGATATGCATATATCAATAGATAAATGTAGTATTTCAAAAGGAATCAATTTGAAACTCCTGTAAAAGATAGAAAATTATCTTTGATAGATTAGGGGGAGGGGGGAGGGGAGAGGGGGTCTGTGGGACTTGGGATTCACCCTTTTGAATTGTTGGGATCTGGGATTTATTTGTTCCCTGGGTTTGGGATTTGGCATTTTAAATACCTGGGATTTGAGATTTACCATTTGATTTTTTTGGGGCAAGGGATTTTGCCATTTTCTGGGACTGGGATTTCACTTTTATGGGCTAATAGTTGTGGGATTAGCATTTATATATTTTAAATGTAATTTGCATTTAACGAAGATTTTAGATTATGGCTAATCACAGAGATTTTGGATTTGGATTTATGATTCTTAAGGATCAAGTATTTTCTTTTTCTTTTTCTGGGAACTTGGGATTGTACCCCCTACTCTTTGATGGATGGATGGGGGTGGGGAGGAACGACGGATTGATTATTTGATAGGTGGATGGATCTCCAATTTAATTTTCTCACTAATCATCATACAAAATTTGATATTGGACTAGTCGTATAGAAGACCTCAATGTCATGGAATCCACTAGATGGCAGTTTATGTAGCCAAAAAACAGTTTTAAAAATATTTTTAATACATTAAAGGCAAGCCATATGCATTTAAACCCTTTATATAGTTTAGCTATCTGTCTAATACCCACCCACTCCTTTTTGGGGCTCTGCACATTGGACTCAAACCACTGTACATCCAATGCCATGCTTTGATGTACATGCTGTTTTCTGTTTTTATTTGTTGTATTACTTGTTCATGTATCCGATGTATTCCATAACAAAAAAAATCAGATCAAATCAAAAATCAAAAGTAATAATTAAAATTATTAAATAACACATATCAAGTTTTGAGATGAAAAGTATAATTTATTCATTATTGTTAATTTATTCACACCACTTCCTTTCCACTCAAACCTTCTCATTTTCAAATGGACTTTAAGGTCAGAGATACACCCTTTAAGAACGACCTTATATATAGTCTATAGAGTCTTTTTTTTCGAGTAATAGGTGTCAGGGAATGATAACTTCTTCCAGGAAACCTATTATCTTTGAATATTAGGCTTTGTCCATAAAATTTTGTCTTAAAACATTATATTCTATGATAATTTTTTTCTATTATTTACAATTTTAACATTTATTTCAATAACTGAAATACACAAGTTAAACAATTCATAATCTTAATCTATCACAGTAGTTTGCATTTTACCTCTATACATATCACATCATTTTGGAATCCTTGGTAACGGATAAAGAATGCATAAATCAAATATCAATAGTTAGTGGACATTGTTAAATAGTTTTTTCATAAATTCAAGTTTTTAGGGGTCACTGTGCTTTCTTAGTGTAAGATGCAACTGAAAAAGTAACATACAGTTTCGAGATATCCAAGCTCAAATATACTTTCTTCAGTAGATTTTACAATAAATTTGTCTTTTTTAATTCATAACTCTCCAATTTTGTCTTACAAATGTTAGTTTATACATCAACCACCAGAGGGGCTTTTACCCTGATTGTACAAATTAAGATCAACATTTCCATAGAACTTGTGTCCCTTCTCAACCACCAGATGGTGTATGTGTTTCTAAATTTTACATAACATCAAACAAATTAGATGCAGGAACCAGCCTAGCAATTAACAATAACCAATCAAATGAAGTAAAAATAAAACCAGAAGAAAGTAAAAAATACTCAGTAACAATTCAGTGACAAAAAGATATTTCTATCAAATGTGCTTGGAGGGATTAGAATTTGGGGTAATTGCAAAAACACTCAAAAACAGTGCTTTGCTAATCTATGATTACTTATGTACAGTGAATAATAATATATATACATTTCATTAACAAACACATCAAATCTCATATCACTCAAAAACAAATGTGGCCTTTTAATTTTTAATTGGAGTATTTAAAGCATGTTGTTTAATATTTTCAACAATGGTTAATGTCAGGACAGCCATTTTTTTGCAGGAATAAGTCATTTATCGCAACATTTGAGGAAATGTAAAACTAGCCAACTGATTCAGATTAAGTCAAATCAGAAACCTGACTAAATCTTAGTTAGATATCGAACTGATTTCACAATGAAATGTATAAACCATAAAATCCAACAAAATTTGATTTTAATTTGTGTTGACTTGAATACCCAATGTTGCACAGATTGTTCCAAAACTGGCTGCTGTATTTCATCCTTTGTTGGTATCTACATCATTTGCAGTTTTTACATAATTGCTATTCAGTGTTACAGTATATTACAAGTCCCTGACTTTTTGACCTGTGTCAAATCAAGCTTCCTCTTCTGAAAATGGCCGTCGTTAGTCACAGCCATCAATTCATTGTCTTTCAAGGTCAGGAAAGTAGTGGCTCCATCCAGTGTGTAACCTTGTAATTTATTCCCACCCTCCATTCCATATATATCCACACAGCCATTTTCTCTACCCACCACTAGGGTTTTGAAATCATCAGACAAACACAAAGACGTGCACCCTAAGGACCCAATGCTAATGTTTGTAAATAAGGTCCCAGTGGTTAGGTCCCAAACATATACAGCCATTTCACCCTTAGCATAGGAACACAGATATTTCTGTTGCGTTGTTAAGCATGTTACTGGTTTTGTATGTTTTGACAGACAGTAGCAGGGATTGGATGGTTTGCTGGGGTTAAAGTTGACATTCTCATAGTGCCATGCATAAACTTTTCCATTATCCACCCCATAGATAATCTGTTCCTCCCCTTGACAAATACATGTCACTTTACTATCCTTGATTTCAATGCTTGCTTCATCTTTCTCCTTGTTGGCTATATGCCTTAACTTGACTACATTGTCTGTCAATAGTACCAGGATCATTTTTAGTTTAGGATGAGGCGCAATGCCCATGACTGCCTCATCAAACTCTATGGAATCTTTTTCAACAATCTGATCCTTCTCCACTGTCCAGATTTTCACAGTTTTGTCTGTACTTGCAGTCACAAACTGTACTTCATCTGCTAAGGACACTAGGCTTGTAACACTGTCCTTGTGACCTTCAATTCGACCGATGGGTGTGTCCCGTATTACATCGTGGCCAATCAAATCATTTTGTGTTGAATCAACAGCAACGATATAAGGCCCTGATTGGACAATGGTTGGTATGACATCTGTAGCATTTACGAATTTTGCTTTGAAAACGATACCGTTATCTTCACTGGTATCGCTCTGAGAGCCGTTACTGTCTTCTGTTTTTAGACCTGTTTCTGCAGCTTCTGCATCACCCATCTTAATTTTGATTTACCTGAAAAGATATAAGAAATCATCTTATTAAAAATGTTCATGTCACCAAGTATTTGATTTGCATCAGTTGCAATTTTTAAACTCTATAGTCTGGTAGATACACACAGCACCGCTTGGGGTCCTGAGCTTGGCCAGTTGGTTTAATGGTCAAGCCACAGCCAAGACGGATGGATTTAGTGATACCAGAGGGTAGGTTTCATCAAAGGAGAGCTCAGGCACCAGACAATATATCTAGTTTTTAACATAAGTTCACTTCACAAAATTCTATACAGGTTTCCTTTATTGGGTCTGAAATATATATCATTTCATCCCTCGCTTTTTATGAGCCACTTTTGATAACATAATTACCAGACATTTTTTATTTACTATTTAAAGTTGTCTGAGAATGCTAAAAAATATCACTGAATGAATATTACATATTGATAATTATATAATATAATCCATCACATTTGTTTTTCAAGTAAATTGATATTTCTTCATACAATCTTAATACTCATATTGGGTGATGCTGCTGCTGAAATATGTGATAAATATTTTGTTAATTGCAAGCTTTTGCACAAGAAAAGGACAATCCATTTACATGCTTAAATTAAAAGCCCCTTTTCTACACTTCAAGAAGAAAAAACCAACACTAGATGAAACCTGTGGTGTTGTTTTTTAAAGTATAACCCACCCGCAAGGTAATTGTAAGTACATCATCAAAGCATATCGTTCTAAATAAAGACTTCATTAAAAAAAAACCAGTATTATTTCAAAGTCATAAATCAAGCATGGTATTGACCCTTTCTCTTTGAATTGTACAGCAGTTAAGGACATTTTCAGTCTCTCTGTGAAGCATCAAAGGTTATATTTAGCCAGAACATGAATTATGAACCTAAGAAAAAAATGTCAACAAGACAATAAAAAGACTTTTTTCTTTTAATTATATTTTATATTGACAGGAGAGAGAGAGGATTATTTTCTTTTTATTTCCAACATCAAAGAAGATTTCATATCTTTGTAGACTAATGTAAGTTAATCCTTGAGATCGATCCTAAGTGTAAGCATATGTTGGTTTGATAACAAAAATATCTATATTTCCTGGAATTTGCTTTATTCGTTTTTAATTATTGTACATCAAAAACATGTTTGTATAAACAATATACATTCAAACAAACCAAACAAACCAACAAAGGATGAAAAATGTATTTTAAATGCCTTTGAACAAAGGTATAATATCTAGATAATTAGGTCAATGCAGGATTGAGAATTATAGGATGAAGCCAGTGTTGGAAGCTATTTTAAGCAATTAAAAGCAGTTGCAATCACACTACAATCAGTATTAAATGAGAAAAATTTAATTTTGATCAAATAGCCTATTTCAGAAAAGGAATTCTATCATATACCCCAGTTGAATTAATCACAAATATTACTGTGGCCATCAGATTAGTTTCAGAAAGCAATATCCTTAAAGATTTGTATGCAATGTTCATGTTTCTGTCTTTGTTTGGGTTTGTAATTAGTGAACCATGGCAAGTGCATGTGATTTATTCTAGATTTCCTCTTTTCACCTGGATGTCAAGATGGATTTATTATGCAACATCTTTTCTTGAGTCACTAGAGGTCAGCTGATTTATAGCAGAATTAAAGTAACAATTAAATTCTACATTCAGTTTGGGGTTCTGGCATCTTCTTTTGGGAGTAGAGTGAAACCTCTCTTATAGAACCACTTATATTAAGTAGGGTGGCTAAAAAAAAAACCTTTTTTGGAGATGTTGTGCTTCCTATGTGAAACGGTGTTCCTTTTGAGGTAAAAAGTCCACCTACATGTAATTTCCAAAAAAGGTTTTTTTTTAGCCACCCTACACTTAAGGGACTGGGCTCAAAGTGGTCTTACAAGCGAGGTGGTCTCCTTTATGAGGTACAGATTTAAGTCTTTACTGAATTTTGGGTAGACTTTTTTTTGATTCTTATAACATGATGGTGGTCTCTAGGTGAGGTTTCATGGATATGTATAATCACTTCAGACTGGTTCTTGGTTTGAAGGAAAGACTTGCGTCTGCATCAGCGAGTCAATATTCTTGTTCTTGAGTTACAACACAGGCTATTATAGTCCATTGTTATGAACCCTATAGACTGGCTCCTGATATTCAATTCGAAAGAACTCATGTTCTTTGAAACAATTTATTTTTCTACTCAATATGATAAGAACCCTTGACATCATATTCATGATTTGAATTTAGAGACTTATAAACAAGAAAAACCTAATGTAAGATCATAAATAGCTTTCTCTAATAAAAACTTTGATATTTAGTTATTTACACATTGGTCTTTGATAATTCAAAACCTTTTTTTGACAACAAGGGTGTATAGAAAGTTTTCCAATCAATCCTAAAAGTGTGCCTAAAAAGCCATGGCCAATGTCATCGAATCGTTTCAATAAGCGTGCCTAACCTGAGCCAATGACCTAAGTTGAAATAGATGTCCTACAAACCAATATTTTAATTTCTTGAGTGTTTATGTTGAAGTTAATTGAAATTGTAAGAGCACCTGCAACATCTGCAAGATGATATCAAGTAGATGAATGCAAGCAAATCTTGGGTTTAAGATTGATAGGAAACATCATTGAATTTCAAAGCATTGCTGGGGTTTATGACATGACTTTTACCTGTACCTTGATAATCAAAGTCAATTAAAACAAGATGAGAGGCTAGGTCATTTTTAAAAGTCACTGGTATATTTTCTGCAGGGTTCCTTTTGTTTTACTTCAGGATCAATGGACAAATGAATGGACAAAAATTGACAAATGGGATAATATCTGAAGAAGCTCATAGGTATTTGAGAGATCTGTTGTAGTTTTAAAATATTTTGGTTGTGAAACAAAAAGAAAAAACTACATAATAGTTTATCAATCAGATGAAATTGTTTCAAGAAATATTTAAAACGTAATGTAGTGTAATTTTATAGACCCTTTTCCATCAAGGTTTTTGACGTATTTTTGTTTTCCAACTTTTAAAATGATTTTTACATGTCAATATGATGAAAATCATTTCATCATTGATAGACAAGTTTACTACTGCCATAGTAAAATTACAACTCTGTGACTTTCTTTAGGAAAAAGGGACATACTTATGTGGCCTGGTATCAGGAAAACAGAGGGTTGTTTCAAAACCAGTTCTCCCCTATCCATTCACAGGCATAAAACCAATACCATTATGTCATATTAACTTTATTTCTTCATTATGTACAAAATTACCTACTGAGGTAATCTAACTTTGACATTCAATGATTACTAACAATTGATTTTGTCCTTGCCCTTGGTGTGCATATAGCATGTCTAATAAACCGGAAATTGATAGAAGCAAATCTACTGCCAAAGCCTTGCCTTTCTTGATTCAGGATTTCCTTTCCAATGAGGCTGAGAGTCTATTATATATATCAATGCTATATGACTTACAGTATAGTGTTTAAACTGAGCAGTGGGCTAACACGGCTATGGGCTTATGAGCACCCAAACTATTTTTCGTTGAAAGCAAGTGAAAAGTAATTCACTTGAAACTGCCTGGATTTGAACCTGGAACCTTCCTCATTGATAACCAGCATGACAATTCAAGCTAATACACTTTGCAGTTCACCATTAAACCTCTATTTGATAGTTGTTGCCACAATTCACTTTCTAACTAATTCTTGACCAAGCAACTTGGACTTTCAATTGAAACATTTCTAGGATAGATCATGAAATAAAAACAAAGCAAGCAGCTGCTGATTGTTGCGCTAGACTTGTATCATTACATATTTTCCAAAGGTGTGTGGCTTGGTAACTTTCTCTATCAACTCAGAATAAAATATAACAAAAGTAACTATTCTGTTAACTTTACAGTATGATGTATCCACAATCTACTGTATACCGCTATATAGAGTAGATCTCATTGGGGAAATCAATAATATTATTGTATGTGTTCACAATTCATGTACTTATGACAGTGAACATTAATTAGTTCCAAATTGTCACTCTGATAGATAACAATACGTCTTGAAGACAATGGACATATGACAATATATGTATCAGTGAGACTGTTATGGTCATAGCACAATTTCAAATAATTTATGCTTCCCAACGAACCAAGTAATTATCACTTTTAAGTCAATCCAAAAATCATCTATTTTATTGGAAAAAATCAATGAGTAAATTTTCTGCACTTCACTATACTCCTTTTCTATAAGCGTGTTGAAAAAGTGCAGAAACTCAGCAAAATATTCATTTTAAAATCAATCTAAAAAAAAGTCAATGAGTAAACCGTCTGCACTTCAGGCTACACTATTAGAAAATATTACAAAAGAATCACTTAGTGATGTTTAGTGTTGTTAGTGATATATAGTGGTAAAATGTCATCCACACTAAAAATGTTAGTGCCAATACATCACTGATACTAGTGTTGAATACCAACACAAAATAGTGATACTTTTGTAATACTAAACCTGTTGATGCCATTTTATCACTAACAAACTTTTTAAAAAAATCACTATTTTCTAAAACAGTGTAAACCTTTGCTAGGCTAGGCTGTCTTCAAAAGTGCAGAAATTGAACATGTTAATTGTCTTGAGGCATTTATAATTCAGGTATTTCTACAATAGCAATTATCTAGAATATGACTTTACCCCCCCCCCCCCCCCCCACCTACATCCATTTATAATGATTGCACCCATTACCTGTGACTATAAGTCTGTGATGTTTTCTTCTTCATCTCTTTGTTAGATATCTGATATCTGAAGTCTTACACCACAAATACACTAAACTACGGATTAGCAAATCCTTGAAGAACTAAGGTAAGACAGAATGATGTTGATAATGTTCTAGTTAATTACATCCTTGTTACTACTTTTATTCTCACAAAAAAAGTGGCTTGTTGACACTTCTTTGACCCTCCCCCCCTCCCCTTCCCATGAAATAAATAAATATGAAAGAATAAAAAAATGATGGAAGAAAACATTGGACACATTCTATCCTAACATAAACCATATCGAAACTAATTTGGGTAACATGACACTTGAGGTTAATTTCCTTTAGTCATCTGGACACACTAATAAAAACAACCATGTTAGAATAAAGGATCATTATAGGTTATGTTTCCATTGTTATGATTTTCAAAACAGATTCAGATGTTTTCAAAAAACTATCAGTATATGTATCAAAGTAAACTCTACTCTAAGAAATCATACTGGTCAAATATCTGACTTGTTTCCCTATCCAGCAGAAGGATGTAAAATGTGGACCTGTATCATGGATTCTATCCCCACAGCACGTAAAAGAACACGGATGACAATGGCCGAAATCAATGTCGTTATCTATCGCTCACTCTCAAAAGAGGGCCCCATGGAAGATCAGCATTGCTGAATGGGTTACCCTCTATAAATAAATATGACAATACAATACAATACTAGTACTTTATCCTATGGTTTCGAGTTGTGTACATGATATACACCAAGAGAGAAATTGTATTT
>JAVSBT010179757.1:0-13899 GCA_033118115.1 Pharyngocirrus eroticus | reverse complement strand
AATTAAATAAAAAAAAAAAAATTCCGGCCGGGTGGTTTTTAAAATAAAACCACCCGGGCGCTCAACCGGAAACAAACATTCATTTATGATCGGCCTTAGTTAAAATCATTATAAAATGTTAATCTTTCAGTGGAATTAGAAATACAAATAAACAAAAAGTATTTTCAATCCCCTCATTGCATTAAGGGCAAATTCTCTTATCAACTACTAAGTTTCTAAATCTACCCACTTCAAACATTAAAGGTAAAGTGACGGTCCTTAGTTGGTGGACTAAAGATCTTCTTGAGCGAGTCATATCTTTGCTAACATTTTACAATGATATTTATGTTTCATCATGACATAAGTTATTAACTTGGCAGTCACTGGACCATTTTTCCCATTCATCACAACAAATCAACGAGAGATGCTTAACTTATACATACATAAAATTGACAATAATACAATAGCATCTGTAGGGTGGTAATATGAGCGTCAAAAATTAATTTAAGATACTACTATTTTATTACTGATGACATCATGCGATTCAAATTTCCGAAAGAAATACATATAGTGATTACATCATTTTAGATGAAGCAATCCAAGAAATTAATTCACTATACATATATGACAGAAACAGTGAACGTCATAAAGAATCAAAGTACATCCACAATGCAAAATAAATCATCAGATATAGTTGTTATGCAAGTTAACAACTTTACTCAAGGCTTGATATAAGACGATGTGATAATTATAGAAACATAATTATGTTTCTACGAGTTTATACAAATTATGAGATCCTTGGTAGACATGTTGTATGCCCTTTATACTAATACTAACAATCTCTGCCTAACATTTTCCTCTCAGTCTGTTTATGATTTTTTTTCTGGGAATGCATTAAGAGGATCATATCTTGAGGTTTACATACAATCATATTAAGATTAAGATGAGAGATATCACCAGTAAGACCTTGGAATCTACAAGCAGGATATCACTGGAAACACAGAAGTTACTTTTTTTCAGTGCATTTTTCAGTGATTTAAGATTTTGGTCTGTAGAAGATCCATAATTCCATGACATGTTGAATATCCCTTGAAAAGGATGCTTATCAGAATAAAGGTGTATGAATGTCACCTAGGGCTCATAAGAAAGTTGTACCCCATTTTAAAGTATGGTTCTCCAAGAAAAAGAAAAAATTAAGTTCATAATAAGCTGTGATTTATTCAGAGAGAATTGTTAATCATTTTTAATAAAGTCATCAAAATTTATCTCTTTAAAATACAGTCTTTTGATTCTGATAGGGAAAACATAAAGGCTTATAGTTGACAACCTTCCAAAATGATGAATAATATATTGCTTAATCAAATACATGTAAATACTAGATTCTAGAATATCCATAGAAAAACTCTATGATCTGTTGTTTTTCTTTATATTGTTTTTCTTTTTCACTAAAAATATTCATTGGCAAGCTCTTATTTATAAAACTGTAGACGTTTTGAAAAGCCACCAGTATTTTCTCTATGTAATGACCCTGAATATGAAATCATCTTTGTGAAAATACCACTCAATGAATTGTATGTACCATTCTGTTTGCATAAACATAACAATTTGAAGGAGCATTTGTGAATAATTATGAGTATCAGGGGGCACATGCAAAAAGTACAAAACAAGATCCTTATGAACACGGTAAAAATTGATTGACACAAAAAACTTTTTTAAAAATTCCAATTCTTCAGATCTGATTTACGTCGCTTGAGCATGAAAATGAAGATATGTATACATCGAGGCGTGAAAAGTCAAATCTGATTTGACTTTTCACTTCTCAATGTATGCATATCTTGATTTTCATGCATCCTTTCTGTAATTTTATGAAAGTATTTCTACATTAAGGGCATGCCTTCATGTTAAAGCTTGTATAGCTCTATGATTAATAATATAATTATATTACATTATCAAAACTTGTTTGGTGAAGAATTTATATCGATTTTCTTTCACTATTATTGTTTCAGTTGCTTGAGATATGATACATCCTTTGAAGAAAACTCTGCCTTTTCAACTGATGAGGTTGTTTGATTTCTTATTTTGAAGAAAGTCTGTAAAGTGTCAAATAAAGATGGTCATTGAGAGTTATTCACACCTTAACTTATAAGTATTTCGAAGTATCCTTATTACCGTATATTGGCATGTTACTATTGGCATGCTGAGACTTTTATTAGTATATTTTGCTACAGGTTGATATGTTGTAAAATGTATCAATTGCTTAAAAATTGACTCTGTTTGCTTGATTATAGTTGTCAAAATGTTACATTCTTTAATGTCTCCCAGTGCCCATTGGATTAGTGGAATTGGAGTTATAAAGTTGATAGTTATTTCTTGAGATTGAACCTATGTATCTGGCACATCAGCTAAGTAAAGGTACTAATAAACAATATTCTCCTACTTCTACAGTCTCTATGCAACTATCCCAGCTGACTAATAACATAATTTGATGTCATATGACCTGTATTGAGAAATGTTACATTTGACAAACACAAGTTTGTAGTTCTAATCCTTTGAGCATTGTTGTAAGCCTGTACTTGTAATATTCATATTAAAACTTTCTAATTTTCCATTCTTAGGTCATTTTCTTATGTGTCTAGGGATCAGAAATTGTGGTATATTTGATAGTTGAACAAGATTTTTTCATTACAAGAGTGAAAATGTCACACAAGGGTGAAGACATGCATGCGACGTGCTAATTCTCCCCACGTTGTTTCGACAGCAAAGTTATTATTCTCTCTGGAAAAGCACAAAACTTTGGTATTGTTGATCCAAAATGTATGATCTGAAACAGCACAAGACTTTATTTCCTTACTAAATGCAATTGCACATCACAGTGAAATGGTAAAAACTGGGGGGGGGGGGGGGTGGGGGGGGGTGAAAAAACAACATTGGAAATGGCTTTTAAGTTATAACATTTAAAAATGTTACAACTTCATTGGAACTAACCAATATATACTTTTATAATTGGCATTAAACTATCTTGTCCTCCAGTGCCCTCTGCTGATCTAAAATAGGCACCATAGTGTTATTCTTGAGACTTTGTTCCTTGTTTCACATATCAATATTATAAGGATTGATAAATACCTGCCTATCTGAGATACACATGACTACAGAAAATACAGCAATGAAGTCTTGTTAATAAACTATTACATAACGGCCTAAACTTCTACCATTCCAATAGATATTAGGGATAAGCAATAACTTTAAAACAAATACCCATGGTAAGCATATTGTCAAACAAAGACTATTTTCACTTGTGTAATTATTTTGAGAAAGGCAACCTTTAGAGAAAGTTTTGACATGTATTTGTCCTTCCACAGTTTAATCTATGTTTATATAATTTGCGAAAGCTTTCAAGAGGGCTTGATAAATTGAAAAATGTAATTTGAATTTCAAATAAGAGAAACACAAAATTGTTGTTCTGGAAGTTAGAGCTGCTTATGATATAAATAGTTTATTGCTGAAAAAAAAACAAGCACAAACTGCTTGACACAACTTTGTCTTCATTGGAAAACCTTAATAATTTTAACTTTAGTTTAAAACATATGTTTGTGCATAACATTATTGTTGTTGACTAATACCTATCCCATAAACTAATAAAACCAATTATGAAAAGAAAAGTTGTGTAACTCCTAAAAACTGATTGAAACAAATATTTCTAATAAAGAGAGAATTTCTTAAAAATAGATGACTTTTATTCTGTGATACCAAAAAACATTAACTGTGTAATACATATGTAAGGGGGTGGAAGGTCTTTGCAATGTTAAAGTTATCAATGTAATGATCAGCAAATTGTAGGTTTGATTTGACATTTTTTCTATATAATGTGTATCTGCCATGTAGAGCTATTATTTAGAATGTTTGTTTCCCTTGGTATTTTAAACATTCTAACTTTTTATTTCAATGTTCAACCCTAACACTCTGGCTCCCTTGATCTATTTCTATCAAGAAAAAAAAAAGAAAGAAAAAATTATGCATCACTCACCTTACTTTATTAAATTTCTGTATGAAATTGGATGATTGATTGTTGAAATATTTGTCAATTTGTTTTCCCCCTTCTCTGTTCTTATAAGATCATGGTTCTCTATATTCCATTTATCACACAGAATGTTCCAGAAGTAGCAGGTAATACCTGTTTGATGGTGTCTGAAGAGTGTTGTTTTCCAAAACAACTTCAATTGGTAAAGAGATTGCTATACAACTTAATCAAAAGATTCCTTTACATGTCCACGAATGAGAAAATCCTTAAGCATTCTGCTTAAATGGGTAGAGAATTGCTTGCTTTGAGCACTGTTGTTCTGCATTTGTTAGGTAGAAAGTCAATTAAAAGCCATCATTAGCTGCATGGAGTCTGTTGTTACTTGGTGAATGAGAGAAGCTTGGGTTTTGTGGAGATGTGACTGTAGAAAACGATCTAAAAAGTTTAATTTCTTACCTAAAGCAAATAATTTGAAGGTGTGGGTTTAAAAGTTCACTCTGATCTTACCCAGTGTATTGTTCATACAAAGGGCTTCCATGGTGTAGAGGTCCGGGGTTCAATCCCCGGGCATGACAATGATTTTTTCATCTCCTTAAAGAACAGAAAACAAACAAACAAGTGCGATTGAAATTTCAAGTTTTTACCACTGGTACTCTTTTTCCTGTTTAATTTGTATATTTTCAAGGCCAATACTGCTTATCAAGTATACACCTGCTTCCAGCTTCCACTAATTTCTATGGACAGGCTCCAGACATAAACTTTCTGTGATGAAAAGTTACTGATTAACTGAAATGACAATGGAAGATGAAGATAATGAAAGACACAGAGGATGATAGAAAAAAGTTTTCATCCCTTTTAAGCATCTGCAATGGAAACAAACAGACTACTATTTTTAATAACAATATTCCTAATTTTACACCAAGGCACACTGAAGCTAGCGATCAGATGGTTGAGGGTTTGATCCCCCCTCCTTGCCCCAAGTCTGTGTCATTGGGAAAGATACTCAGTCCAAATTTCCCTTCTTCACCCAGGAAAGGATAAATGGGTACCAGAAATACTTTGGGAAAGTAACCTGCAATAGACTAGCATCCTGTCCAGGGGGAGTGAAAGCTCTCAGTCGCTTGTGCTACAGAAACTGGAGATAAGCACCGGCCTGATAGGCCTTAATGGCTTGAGTATGGCTTTATTTTACCATCTATTAGGCCAACATGTCATATAATATATTATGTAGTATTTTGTTTAAACACCAACTTGAAAATTTCCCATCCTGGCCTAGCATTGGACAAGGGATCTCCATTCAATGGTCACTACCACATCCTTTACGCCCACCTGTCTAGTGCTCCTTTGTCATAGTATATCTTTTTCATTTCTATATCAGTATTCTTTATATACTGTACTGTTAGTGTTAATAAAATGAAATCAATCAGTTGAATAAATCAATACCATACTAGTGTGTCAATAATAAAAGAATATTTCATTTCTGTGTACATGTGTATATCAACAAGTTGAAAATGAAATGTAAACACACTTTTGAAATAACTCTTTGTTGTCCAACAATACATAGTAAAGCAATAATTTCTTTTGCCGTAGAATTTCTCATTTTGTGAACAGAAGGGAACACTGGAGCAACATGTTAAGTGTCTGGCCACCATTTTGTCTACAAAGCCACCATATCATGCAACATGTATATTTTATTATGTAGTATTTTTTTTAAACACCAATTTAAAACTATTCCATCCCCAGACACTCCATATGGCTATGATCTGGGATTGATCATTAGTCTTTCTTTCCTATTAATCTAATGGCTGTAGCACACTGGCTCTGATAAAGCAGTGGAAAGAGGCTTATTTCCATTGTGGTCCTTACACGCTACAAACAAACCCTCCTGCAGCAACAACAGTGCCACCCTGCCTCCTTCCATTTTGCAAGATGCTCAAGTTCCAGCCATTCCAGGTGAACCTTTGGACACAAATTCAACTGCGCCTCAGAACACCCAGGTTCGACAATATCAGGAATATATGCTGAAAATGTACATTTTTGCATATCAAAAAAATTAATTAGGCCATTCCATATCAGGTAGTTGGTTAATGGATGTGGCCGGGCCATTTTTTCACAAACCATAATTATTTTTATTTTTTTTCCAAAATGTTGCTTTTGTGTCAAATGTAGGCAACAAAATCAATCAAAATTGTTGTTTCATACACTTTCGGCATGTAATAGAGAACTTTACAGATAAGAGGTTATTTGTATAATATACAAATCCAACCACTGGTTTCTTCCAGTCGTTTTAATATAAAAGGCCAAGTGTAGTCTAAGTAACGTTGAGGAGGAAATAATCAGCCAGCCAGGCCAATTCTTTATGCAAAAATATCCATCAACCAATGAGGGTATAGCCACAATGGTCTCGCCACCTGGTGGCCTAGTTCCCAAGAGGGACTCTTTTGTGAAGACATACTCTATATTTCACCTATTATCGTTATGATAGACTGGTTTTTAATTTATGTTCAATCTGAATGTATTTTCTTCTAGAAAGTCTTGTATTACATATTGCTACACATTGCAATATCTTTTAAAGGGTCCATTCCGCAATAATTGTCATAATTTAACCACATTGAATATTATTTACGGTATCTTCCGTGTTTTAGCTTACAGAGTTTTAGAGAATATTTTCATAGACGTCACTGAGACTAAGTTGGAGACATTGGCCGCCAGGTGGACAGTATCCAGCTATATACCCTCATTGATCAATTTGGAATGGCCTAGAAATGAGTGGAAAATTAGAGTCAGGTGTGCCATGTCAGGAGACTGATGTTAAGCACCATGTATATATTATCAAATTTGATTTAGAAGAATCAAAATTAATTTTGTCAGATTTTAGATATGGTAATAAGATTGAAAAAAAATAAAAAAATATGAAAATCTACCATTGGGTTGCAAAGATATCTTTTCTGTTTAAAAGGGTAATTTTAGATATTATTTTCAATAATATTAAAAAAATAATTCTTTAGAAATGAAAATGTTCATTCATGTCTTCAGAATTCATTAATATTTCATTCATATCATATCCAAATTTGAAGATTTTATCTACAATATTAAAAATAAAATCTGCTGGCAGATCTACCCAGCATTTTACAGCATTCTCAATTATATCATTATCAACATAAAAAGATTTTACGTCAATATATTTGAAAGTTTGCAAATTATAGAAAAGATCTGTTTTGATTATAAATTTCTTAGTCTTATGCAAATGCATCTAATCAGTGATATTGTTAATCATTATTTAGTAAACAATTTGCGACTAGTTTGAAATTATACTCTTACCAAGAGTCTGAGAGCTTACCAAGAGTCTGAGACGACGTAATCGTAAACTCTCGATATAGAGTATAATTTGAAACCAGTGAGTATGAGGGGTGAATACGTATTTTGTTTTCATTCATTGTCATTAAATACTTGGCTCTAATTGTTATTGGTATCAACAGGACTCATATTTCCATGAATATCAATTTTCAGCCATCAACTGTTCCATTCATGAAATGCAGTGACTAATCTCCAATTCTTATGCTATTAGTTGCTGGTATGCCCATGGGTCAGGTTTTTTATGAGCTAGCTGCTGTTGTTGTTTTGTTATGATTTTATTTATATAGACAAATAGTTAATCTCTTGATGATCATTATGTTTTATTCAAGGTGACACAGCATTTTGAATTAGTTTTCAGTGAATGATCCTGTTTAGACTTAGACTTTTACTAATATCCCAGGAACTTACATATTTGTAAACAATATTGGTCTTGCTGAAAAAAAACCTTCTCACAATGAAGCAATGAATCTTGTGGAAATGGGTCTATGTCCTCCTAGGAGGAGCTGGAATGTCATGAAGGTAAAAAAATAACTATATTTTTTTAAAAATATATAGCCCATTAGCCCTGGTTTCTGTAGCATGGGCGATAAAGAGCTATCACTCCCCTTGTCAGGATACTAGTCTATGGCAGGTTACTTTCCCAGAATTCTCTGACGCCAATTTAACATTTTCTGGATTTCTGAGAAAAGAAATTTGAGATTAAGAATCTTTTCCCTGGACACAGACGTATAGACATGGGGCAAGGCAGAGAATTGAACCTTTAACCTTCTGATCCCTAGAGGCATGCTTTTTCATTGAGGGAACATAAGATAAAAGTGATGTTAATTACTTTAAGCTCAAATAAAATAGTTCTTGAAACTTTAAGGGGGCATGAGGGTCTAATTGCTTTTTTGATATGCACTCACATATGTCCCAAATAATCATTTTCTTTAAAAGATAATGCTATAAAAGTATATATTTTGGCTTGAGGTCATCTTTAGCCACAGTTTAATGTCACTCAAATTTCTTTGAATTTTATTAAACATATTAAAAAAACAGAAAAAGATTTTTATTTTTTATTTTTTTAAAAACGTCACATGGAGATTATTAAATTTTAAGATATAAAAAACCAAAAACATCATATTTTAGAGCATGCTTATAGCTTTGATACTGTGTCTCAGAATTTTTATATCCCTTTATAAAATGAAAATATGACTATTTGAAGTGATAAAAGTCACTTTGAAAACCTGCAATTTTGAGCCCTCTTTTGTCCTTTCAAACAGCCACAAATTTCTTTTGAAGAGAGCTAAATATATATAAAAACATAAATGTTAAAGCTATAATCATGCACTTAAAGATGATGTGTTTGGGTTTTTTATATTTCAAAAAATAAAAATTTCCATGTGGCTTGAAAATAAAATAATTTATTTTTTATTTTTTTATTTCTGTTTTTTTTTTACATGTTTGATAAAGTTAAAATAAATTTGAGTGACATCAAACTTTGCCTAAAGATGTCCTGAAATCAAGAATATACTTTATAGCATTATATTTTATAGAAAATGATTATATATGGCACATATTGCACATATGTTCGTGCATATCTAAAAAAGCAATTAGACCCTCACACCCTTAAAGGTAAAAAAAATCCCCACAACATCAGTGCTCCTTTCTCTCTTACTTATCTTTGTATCAGAATTGTATGAACCAAATTATTCTTTTTATTTGAGCAGCATACACGAAAGGAGGTTTTTTAATTTAAAAACTACACCTTTTTTAACAAATAGACCCTTAAATTGCCTTGTGGAAGATGTCACATATAAGCCAGTCCTTAAATTAACTTTTCCATGTAATTACCCAACCTATGGCCTTGGGTTTAGGTTTCTCTATTGCAAGGGGATGAAACATTGTGCTAATAAGATTTGATTCTTTTCTTTCTATCAGATGTAATTTCATTTGCTGATTTTCATTATCCTGATGTAACTTTCTTAATTAAGGTGTTGCCATGGGATTTTTCATTTTTTTTCTTTTGATTTTTTCCCCTCTCATTGGTTTGCTGTGGGGGGTATTGTGTGTAACTTCACTAAGATATGGGATTTGAGGCTGGGGGGGGGGGGAGGATGTGTGTATGTTGTACTCACCACACAGACTAGACATGTATCTAATATGATGTATATTCATCTGTGTTTTAAAATAAATTAAATGAAATTAAACTATATATAAACACAATACTATTAAAGTCCACATCGATACAAAAATAACAGTGATCAAGTAGCCGAGAGGGCTATGAAAGCGATGTGGACTTTAATAGTATTGTGTTTATATATAGTTTAATTTCATTTTATTTAGACATGTATCTGTATGCCATATCTTAATAGTTGGTCCAGCTGCCTTTTTCCATTCTATATATTTTCATTTGGAAATTTTCTTTATATCATACTGTTAAAAAAATATCAGTGTCAAAGTCTTGTGTTCCTGATTAACATATCCATCTTCCAATTTTTATTTTAGGCCCATTTCCAAACACTTATAATTCCTTGAAACAATTTAATATTTTTTAACATGAATCTATCAAGCCATTCCAAACTGATCAGTTGGTCGATAGATTTATGGTATAATTTTTGTTTGATTGTGTTGACTGCAGTGTAATGCACCTTTATTCTACAAAACGAAAGTACAGACTAAATTACTATAACATCTAACAAAGTATAATTATGATTATTTAGACATTTATTAAACAGGTTAGTATTAAAGCAACACATATAACAGGTTGATAGTAGGGCGCTGGTTTTTATAAAAGTTTTAAGCTTAAATTTGACATGAAAAAAAAATATAAATCATAAAAAATATTGTCAATCACAACCATTGACCAACTAATCAATTTGAAGTGCTGTTGGAAGTGGTCTTACATATAAATGATAGATTCTTTTTGGAGAGAAATATTTTCAACTTCTTTCAGTTACATAGATACCTTGACCTTGTAATTCATCCCTGACAAACAACTTTGAAAAGTTGGGAGGAAGAAAAGTGCTCTTCAAAATCCATATTTTTGATATTGAATACATGTAACTGTTATCGTTATCATGAATCTTATATAATTATATTGAAATATCTTCTGTTACAATCTGTTTTGCCGCAAGACAAACATGAATCATATCCACACAGACAAAAACTAATTTCTTCTTATGAATTCAACTCTTTTACTGGTATCTTTATTCTATTATTATAATGAATCAAATTTCTTAATGTCAGATTGAAATTGTATACATGTATATCCAAACATGAAATAATTTTTTGGTCATTATTATAAGCACTTCTTATATATTCCAAATTCTTGGTATGTGAATGTTTTAGATAAAATATACATTAAATTTTTTGAAAATTAATCTTTTTTATGATAAGTATCTTGCTTTTTATTTAGTAAGTGCTCAAATATCATTTAAAATCATAGAAGATGGATCATGTTTGATTATTACGTATTGTCTCGAAGAAATACATATCAATTTAATGAAATAAATTATTAATTTTTCAGCATTTTATCTTATACTTCATAGAAACAAACAAACACATATATGTCAACATGCTATTGAAGTGAATCTTGGAGGATGTTATCTTTGGAACAAAAATGTAATATCTCAAATGTAATAACAATTACTTTTTTAAACACACATATGTACATTGAACCAAATTAAGATGTTCAATTGATAAATGTCACATCTCTTGTATAATTACAATCAGATTTATTGCCTAACCAACCCTACGTATTTTTTGAAAAGTTGATTCGTAAAATCATACAATAGGGTTGGATGCCTAAAATATATTTTTGTAAAACTTACATTATTACTGTAGATTGATTAGAACACAATTTTTTGAAGAAATTTATCTTTTAGGTCAGCCATGTTTAAAATTTAAAATAGGTCAACATTTAGTTGTATGATAAAATGGCAACATGTATTTTTTTAACCTATAGGTGATGAGCTTTCCAAAAATGTATAGTTTTACAAATCTCCACAAAACTCCAACAAAACTACACAGTGAACCTAACGATAATCATGAAAATAATAATTGATATCTGTTGAATTCTGCAAACATGTTTTTATCTTGTATTGCACAGTTTCAAAATAATATACTTTTGGTGATTTCAGATGTATAAATACACCCAGCACATTTTTGAAGTAAAGTTAAATAAATAATATGTTACAAAAAACTAATAATCTCTTACTAGTCTTAGTATAGTATAAACTTGTATATATGCAGTAAATGACAAGACACGGCTTATTGTCCAGATAACTGCAATCATCCTAGAAATTCAGGTCAAAGGTCAAGGTTGTTGAGAAATCTCCTTTGAATGCATGGTTTATTTCCCATTCACAATAAATGGGATCTGACTTTTTTAGTGTTCTTTTGTATGACTGAACAGCTTTGTATAACACTGGATCTATGTATTATGACATTCAAAAGTATAAATTTATCAGCTTGTTTGGATGGTACTTTTATTTAAAGACAACTTTGACCCCCCAAAAAACTTTGTAATTAGGCAAGGATGGACTTTTGACCCAAACAAAATCCTTTAATAAGTTGTATAATCCTTTTTTATATATTTGATATTTTAGTAGGATTTATCTTAATTGATTTGCATAAATGAAAATAGTTTTATGCAATCCACTTAAAGCAACCTGTTAGATGTAATGTCACAATGAAAGTTAGGTTATATTCACAAAGCTCTAGGACCCACCATCATTAACAAGCTAGTTTACTCTACTGACTACTATCCTCATCAAATGGGTCAAAAAGCCAGTGGCAGGATACATTACAGAACCAAAGACTTCTACTATATTTTATTAGAAGCTTTGACAATAACATTTTTCATTGCTATCCCACTTTATTCTCTGTGTCAAGCTTGGCCTTTTACTGTCCCATGACCTAGATTCGAGCTGAAATTTGTATTGTCATCTTGGCTTGGAAAAAGTTGAAAGGGCAAAATGTCTAATCATTGTTGTGGAATAATTGTTCTTGTTGCAAAGACTCACTGTGAATTCGTTATGCTTATTCTCATTGACTAGACATTGTGAGTATTCATTAGACTTACCAATATGCTAAGGAATTATGGTGTAGTGGTCTAGTATAATTTGTACTTTGATTTAGAAAGAAAAAAACATCATCTTTTAGAACTTGTTCAAAGCTTTAATAGCTTAACCTAGAATTTTTACAAGTCTTTCAAAATAAAAATTTAGCTATTTGAAGTGAACAAAATTCAGCTGAAAAATTATAGTTTTATAAAAATATGGCTATTTGAAGTGAAAAAAATTTGAGCGGAAATTATAGTTTTCAAATGGCTGATTTTTTTCATTGACATTTGACACTACTCATCCTTGTTGGTCAGTTGACTCTCATTGACAGCTGAAAGTAGATACAGGGCTGGACTGCCCTTTAAGCGTCAATCGACTATGGCTTCTAATGTGGCTTCTAATGTGCACTATGCCATAGTTTTCTTCAAAGACATGAATTGTTTTGTTTTTTTGCCTTTGAATAAATGCACATTACAGAACCCTTGTCAGGCAGAAGAGAAGTAGCCCCTGAGAGTCAAACAAGCACAAGCTTTTCATGACATTCTTCCTGACATCACTTTTTATCACTGTGAAGTGTTATCTACTATGCATAGAAGTTTGGCCAATGAAGAGAGAATTTATAAGTACTTAAGTACAGTAAGGGCTGACATCTACAATTATAAAGACACAGTCTGGTAAAACTATTGCTACAGAAAGCTAGTGATTCATTTGAAGACAATTCCAGACCAAACTAATCCTGTTTAGATACAGCAAAAAATCATGCAATTGACAAAATAGTCTGTACATAAACAAGTAGATATTATGCTTTCTGCCTTCTGATCTCAACAGGGAAGAAAACATCTCCATAGTATACATATCAAATATCAAACAGTGCTTTTTGTATCATTTTCAAGTTTAAGGATATCAATTGGCTCAGTTTATATTTGAGTGCTTCAATGGTGTCAGAGTTAGTGTGTCTGATAGATTTGCCAGAGAGCTGGATACATACTATCCTAAGTAAAGAATGTTCATGGCTCTCAAGCCCATTGAGGTGGGTGCTTGTTAAGGGGTTCAAATCAATCTTAAATTATTTTTTATCCCAATCCCAGAAAATTAATCCATAAATGTAAAGTCCCAGTTCCAGAGTTTGACAAAATCCCTTATCCCATTGGGCCTTAAATCCAAATAAAATCGGAGTGCATGTAAAGTGTGAGAAAATATGCAGAAACAAACAATTATTTATGATATTTTACAACTTTTAGCATTTTGAGTTAATATACCAAAATAATATTTAATTTACTGGAGGCTTATGGCATGCAATAAGAGTAATTTGGACAAACTTCAAACTAAAATAGTACTTTTTCCTCCCTTAGCCTAAAAATATAAAAACTCCTGCCTAAGGCTTAGGCAGGAGTTTTTATATTTTTCGTTATCAAACATGGCTGCCCCTGTCAAGTGCCAAAATAGAAAATAAAAATAATTTGGAGTAGAGATAATTATATTCATATTCCATTTTCCGAC
>JAVSBT010179646.1:0-13899 GCA_033118115.1 Pharyngocirrus eroticus | reverse complement strand
CTGACTTTGTCATTGAAGTTGTATTTTGAGGCTCTAAGATCTGCAACACTGCCAGTGACAGTGAGAGCTCTTCCTTGGTATTTGGCATGTTCATACAAGACGATTCCTTTAGCAGCTGTAACTGGTTTGACATCGGCTGCACCCAATTTCTTGAGAGATGAGATTTTGTCATTTCCAATCTTGGCATTGAGGACAGAAATATCATAGCTACCAGGAGTCAAGATGGTGCTTCTTCCCTTGTAGTTAATGTGTTCATACAAAGCCCATCTACCCTCTAAAAGGAAATAACATTAATAGTAACGATGAAATTTAAGATATTTTCCAGATGGGCCAAGATTATAATGAAGGCAATTTGAATGTTGATTTTACACGTCATAATTAAACAATATGTCTAATAAAGTCATATTTACAAAAGCATGATTTTTCTCACTAAACAATGATCATGTTATATGCTAACCTGTGATTTTGATTGAGCTGACTTTGTCATTGAAGTTGTATTTTGAGGCTCTAAGATCTGCAACACTGCCAGTGACAGTGAGAGCTCTTCCTTGGTATTTGGCATGTTCATACAAGACGATTCCTTTAGCAGCTGTAGCTGGTTTGACATCAGCTGCACCCAATTTCTTGAGAGATGAGATTTTGTCATTTCCAATCTTGGCATTGAGGACAGAAATGTCATAGCTACCAGGAGTCAAGATGGTGCTTCTTCCCTTGTAGTTGATGTGTTCATACAGTGCCCATCTACCCTCTGAAAATATATTTAAGTCATTTCTACTATATAGCAAATATTTGAACATAAAATTAAGTGTAAGTCGCTTGAAACTGTTTCGAATTATCATAATTATACACATTTTGAGTTCCTCACATAATGTTTGAAATCTGTTTCCACAATAGCTGAATGTTTTTCTTAAACATTGGCTAATAAACAAACAAATTGTAAAAAATAATAATATATACCTGTTATCTTGAGAGCGCTGACTTTATCATTGAAGTTGTATCTTGAAGATCTCAAATCTGAGACACTTCCTGTTAATGTGATACTCCTTCCTTTAAAGCCACCATGCTCATAGAGAGTTACGCCTTTCTGAGAACGGGTAACTACTGAATGATAAAATGTATGCATCGATTAATTTATAGAGGTTGTATGTTTCAAAAGTGATTTGTCATTTGATTTGTCATCAATAAATTATTCATGTATTGTAGAATATGTTTAAGGGCCAAAAGCATTATCAGCCTTGGTCTGTTCCAAAAAGAAATGATAACTATGAACCTTCTTCAATAATGATTTAATTTTTTTTCTGTGTTTTTGAAGACATTTTTATTAAACAATATTTCTCTAAAACTGGAAGTTGTCCTCACGAAAGAACCATATCCATACTATGCTGGATTAGGAATTGTTAAGATTTTTATTTTTATTTTTTTATATTTCTTAAATACATAGTAATTTAATGATCACCACAGCATCAATAAAATTAGGAGAGAATAAACAAATACTGTAAGACATAAAAGGATTACCCTTGGAAAGTCTCCTGGCTGAAGAGAGCTTATCATTCCCAATTTTTCTGTTGAGGACAGATATATCATAGGAGCCAGGACTTAGCTCCATCTTCTTCCCTCGGTAGTTTTTGTGCTCATATAAAGCCCATTTGTGGTCCCCTAGCAAAGCAATAACAGTTTGTATCAAACCCATGCTTTTTGTTCAATTAAGTTTAAACGTTCTCTCCATGGCCTATTGCATAATTTTCAAGTTATATTGAGGTCTAATTTTTAGTTCTCAATCACTGATTTTGTTTATCAAAACATGCTACTATTTAAAGATTAAGCAATTTTCCCTATATAATTAAAAATTATTACAATATGTATCACACATAATAATTTAAAATTGTAGAAAATATTTTCTTTTTACTTAAAACAATTACAATAAAGGATGATATTTTCATTTTAATGGAATGTTTAACGATATTTGCACAATTTGAATTAATTTCTATCATCTGTGTTCAATAATTCAAATAAGATGAAAACAATGTGCCAACAAGGAAAAAATGTTCTACCTGTAATTTTGACAGAACTTGCTTTGTCATTGAATTTACGTCTCACTAAATTGTTCGCCGATCCTGAAAGTGATACTGTACTTCCACGGAAACCACCATGTTCATATAAGATGAGATTTCCGACAATTGATTGGACAGCTGAAAAGAATAAAACAAATTAATTTTCCTTGTCTATGCTTTGATGTCAAAAATAGCCTCAATCATTTTTAGCAAAACAGGATTTTTCTTGGCTTCATTTCACCAACAACCACAAATAATCTATTAAAAAAATATGCCATACAAAATGAAATCTTCATAACTCTGACATATTTTAATATTAAACATGGTAACTATCTCTATCTGCCTAGTATTATGTTTTGTTTTTAAATATTTGCTTTTACAGTTTTCTGAATGGATACAGACATGTTATACACAATCATTATTATGTTTACTGGTGATTTCAATTACAAAGGCCTTTTGAGCTCCTTTACAAGAATGTGATATCCAAATAAACAAATTATGTATAAAAAAAGAGTTGTATGAATTTTTATTAAAAGCTCATAAATTGGCCTAAAGCCTTCTCAATAAACAATGAAAAGTAAGTCATTAAAGTCACCAATAAGCATAACCTTTTTGATCACATTTTCGAACAAGAGAAGCAAAGATCATTATTTTGTAATTAGAATCATATACTTATCAAAATAAAAAAGCAACACATTTACAAACTGTACATAATTAGAAGCCCAACTTACCTTGTGAAAGCAAAACTGCCACGCAGGCAGTTAATAACAAATTCGACTTCATGGCTGTGTCTACTGTCCAAGTGACACAAGCTTCATATCATTTACTTGGAATCAATCTCACTTATATATCATCCTAAATTCTAAATCAATATTTCTTTGTCTTCAATATCAATCCAACATAATTTAATTTTTCTTACATATGCCTTCAAAAAATGTCAATGTCTTATTGACTCTTTGAACATCATGAGGAACAATGGAAGCCAGATGGATGTGCTTACCGTTTATTGATGATCATATCCAAGTCTTTTGTATGGTCATGAATACTTTTAAAAAGGTCGAAATAACCTATATAAACATATTCATATAGTTTTCATTGATACAGATACTTTGTATTTGTTAGCCAGCAAGATTCCAGCACTATGTTTTTTGAGATTACGTTACAACTTTTTGATAAAACATTTTTCATGAAAAATCATTGCTAACTTATCATAATTATTTCGTTGTGAATTCTTTTGTTTTATCGAATATACATTTTTTTAAATCTTTTTAATTTTTTTAGAACAAAGTATCAAATAACAAATATAGAAAAGAAACAAAAAATGTAAAAAAGACTTACATAAATATATATAATGTATATCAATAATAACATATGTCTTCTTTATCCTTTGACTTATTCAGCATACAACTGGCTATGAAATGTAAATACTCCACGTATGTTACTGAAAAGAACTATCAGCAGTGATTTGTTTGTATTATACGTTACATATTGACTTTAAGGAAAGTATCAATTAATGGATGAGCGAAAATTTCTCAAAAAAAAATCAATCAATTCTTTTCATCATGATTATTTACACTCTTGGGCTTATGTGGACTTTTCTGTGAATAAGACAAAAGGTTTTGGAGCCAAGAAACTTTAAAAATTCTCAACTACAGGTGTTTTTTGCATTGTATAATAACATAATAGTTTATGGTAAATGACGTTTTTCATGATGTATCCACATATTTAGGCATGAATCAAATATTTGCTGAACCTATCCCACTATCAACCGATGTTTTTTACACTAGCTAGGAAATTTTCCATTTAGGAATTGCTGTTTTTTTTCTAAATCTGAAGACCAATGTAAACGGTGACGGGAAAGAATATAGATTTATGGATATATATCTTACTGCTAATTATTCTGTGAATACACCTATAATACGACTTCATTCCCTAGTGGTTTGTATAAAGTTCTCTATTTCTAATTCTAATAAGTATGGGTCATTCTACAGAAATGTCACAAAACCTGTCTTTGGACTTTAGATCCCAACAACTGTGTAATGCTATGTATGTTATTGTTTATTTTGGTTTAGTACATACACAGTATATCATCTGGAAATAGTTTACTTATTTCAGTTCCAATATTCATGAAAAATAAATTTAAAACATCAATTTCCTATGTCCCACAACCTAAATTCAATAATATAATTTTTCCTTTACTGTTTTTATTCTTATTGAATTTTGTTATTGAGTGTTGTAAAAAGTCTGAAAGTCTGAAAGAAGATGAGAAAGTTATAAAACCCAGTTGATATTGTTTAATTAATTCCTCAAAATAAAAGATTGTGTGTGCACTATTTTAATTATTTTTGATATCTCGATATATGACAGTTTCAACATTCCACTTAAACCCTCAACTTAACTACCATCTCTGAATTCCGACTCTCTGACCTTTTGGCCCTATGACCTTTTCAACTTTTTGCTGATCCTTACACTCTCCATATTATTGACTTCTTTATTCTTTTACATACATTTTTAAAAGAACATTTTAAAAGAAAAAAAACCCACTATTTATAGTATTATATTGTAATACAAGGGAAGTTTTAGATACTGATTTAAATTTATGTCAATATTTCACGTTATTAAAGATTGCCATGATAAAGGAGTTGATGAGGACGAAATCTTCTTGGATTTTATTTCAACAGTTTAGTTTTTTAGGGGTTTGTTTCTTCTATTTCTCTGTATCTTTTGTACAACACGTCTGTATTATTTGTGATTGTGAATAAACATAATACATATTATTATAATTATAAATAGAGCAGAAGGATATATCTTTCACTTTCTACTATTACGTGAATGAGTGCTTCCATAAAACAAAAAATAAATAATAATGTTAGATTCTCTAAAAATGGGTCAACTTTGCATTGCGTCCTCTTTCGTTATGGCGTAACGTCATTAGTTACACGAAATAAAAAGGCTTCGTACGCAACGTTGAACTCTTGGGGTATAAAAAGTTTACCTTTAAAATCAAGGTTACATGTACATGTGTCTGAACTTTGAACAATGCTTATTTTTTATATAGCTTAACTCTAACGGGCCAGTATGATGCACTTTGAACAAAGATGAGTTAAAAAAACAAGAACATTTTTTATCGTCACTGAACTTTATTTATACATATACATGCAAACTATATTATCTTCGTTATGAATTTATCACCAATAACTTTCATGCTTGGTCATATCAAAGTTCAACAGTCCAACAATATAATAATTCTATAATATTGCATGGTCATAGTATAGTCTTTGTGGTATTGACTCAATTTCTTTGTTTTTATTTAACTCACGTTCTCCAAGGTAAATAAGAACGATGAAACACCATTTTGTGGAAATAAGTGTACTTATTTATTTTCTTATACAACATGTATTTGGATATAAATATTTACTGGTAGGAATATCACAAGTAAGTCATATTTTTGAAATTACTAACATCGGAGGACAGCTTGTTAAACATGGACATGAGGTTGTTTTGCCCCTTCCACATGATTATCCTGAAACTGCTGTAAAGATTATCAAAGAAAAGGGGATTGCTATTTGGACATCGAACGTTCCAAAAGATGCCAAGCTCTTTTACAGAAAAGAGATGGTTGCATTTTTTGAGAGTTTAGTAACTAGTGGGGATACAGATATGTATGTGTCCTCTGATGTTGCACACAAAGAATGCCAATATTACATGGAAGATACTACATTAATGACTAAACTTAAAGCATATAATTTCGACATGGCAATCGTTGACGGGTTCCCGATAGCACGTTGTACACCAATAGTACCACACTATCTTGGAATTCCATGGATCTCAGAAACCACTATCAACGAGCCGTTCATTACTAAAACGCCTCTCTTACCGTCAGTGTTCCCTTCACTTTTAGTAGAGAGTAATGATGATATGACTTTTGCAGAACGTTGTAACAACTTATTTGTCAATATCATGTTTGTGCTGAAACCATTTTTGACAGATGACACACTTATAAAGAAATATGCTAGGGACCAAAGTATCAAATCTTGGGATGATCTTGGAACAAGGGCTGAATTATACATTGTAACTAGAGATCATCTCATGGAATACCCTGCACCTGCTATGCCTAATGTTATCGAAATTGGTGGAACTACTGCTAAACCAGCCAAACCACTTCCAAAGGAATTGCTCAGTTTTGTTGAAGGACCTACTGATGTAGTGATAGTTTCTTTTGGTTCTATACTCAATAAAGCCCCAAAAGAAATGAATGAAAAATTCATGAATGTCTTCAGGAAAAGAAAGGAGAAGATCATTTGGAATTTTAAAGGCGAGGAATCGGATCTTCAGCCTATTCCTTCTAATGTTAAACTGTTGAGATGGATTCCTCAAAATGATCTTCTGGGTCATCCAAATGTGAAGCTGTTTCTTACACATGGTGGGAACAATGGCCGCTATGAAGCCATGTACCATTCTGTCCCTATGGTAGCATTTCCTATTTTTGCTGAACAACCACATAATGCCAAGTATATTTCAAGCAGTGGGATTGGCCTCCAACTGAGCATTCAGCAATTCACTGAAGAAGAGTTAATATCAGCCATGGATGAAGTCCTCAGAAATCCTAAATACACTAAGAACATCCAAAAGAAATCGGCCATTATGAAAAGTAGGCCAAGAACTGAATTAGAGACTGCTGCATGGTGGATAGAACATGTGACCAAATTTGGAGGAGATCATCTTAGATCTCATGCATCCTTCATGCCATGGTATAAACTTTACATGGTGGACATGTTTCTGGTAGTTTTAGCTATTGTTGTGTGTATGCTTGCTTTTGTAAGAATTCTCCTTAAAGTTATGATGAATGCAATCATGGGGAACAGTTCTACTAGAGCAGTTAAAAAGAAACAATCATGATAAATCTGTGTACGATTTCAATTCAAGAACCCTAAATGGCTACTTTCACGTATTGTTGTACTGTGTATCTTTTTGGATAAGAATTAATGTGATCAATGACCACATTTTCACATCATGATAAGACAGTTGTGAAGTTGATGGTAGTAATACTAATAGTATCCTATTGTGACATTTTTGTACATTTTGAATATCATTGATTAAAGTAGATAAAGTATGTGTTTTTACTTTGAATATGTACTAGGGAATTCGTTGATTTATTATTGAATAAAAAAGTTCACAAATTTGATTTAGTCGATTTGTTCAACGTTTTGAGTAAATGGCTTAAATGAATAAAACTTACAGTTTCGATACTTATGTCAGGGCTGGGACCTTAGTGAGTAAAAAGTAGTGTAATTTGCAAATTTAATTAGTGTAATTTGTGAAAGTCATAGTGAAAGTACAATTTGGTTCTCATCTTTCATTCATTTTTCAAAAATAAAGGGAACAAAAGTACATTTTGCATGCAAGATTTTGTAAATTTTATTAAATACACATTTTATTTTCAATATATCATAGTGCTATATCATTTTGCTATGTCATTTATCAGATCAATAGGTCAACCCTTGAGTTATCATTTATTGTCTCAAATCAGTTCAAATCTGATGACACACAAGTGTCTTTAAAAATGTTTCTTTCATGTTTCTGAAGGCTGCTTACAGTTTAATAATCTTTATCCTTTAAGGGACATCCTACCATCTTTCCAAGGTAGTCCAATATGTCACAAATGTTACCTAGAAATGGAGAAAAAATAATAGGCACATTTAATTTTAAAAAAAGGTGTAACTCTTATGGATCTGTTTTGTATTGAATGCTATAAATGTAGGTATGGTATGTTTATGATTATTTTGATATATTATTTTTTTCGCATTACCTTGTAAGCATATGAAAACATTACGAAAAGTCAATAAGATATAATTATTATGATATTGATAAATAAGATACATACATTTTGGAGGTAGCTTGTTTCCTGGTCTTGGTCCAGGTCTTGGCCTGAATGGTAACTGTAAAATAAAAGGGATAAAATAACAGTTATCATTTGATTTGTACCATATCAAGAAATTGTGTAGGCATACATCTAGATGATAAAAAAACCCATTATTCCTGTACAAATATCACTAAATTTGTAGGAAGTAAGCTATGACAAATTAAATTAGTCAATATCGTCCACTTACTGTTTGATTTCCTGGCCTGGTGTTTTCTTCCAGCTTATCACTATTTGGAACTGGGTCAACAGCTGATGTTGGAATTTCTGGCTCTTCTTCATCTTCAGTTTCTTTAGTGATGTCACTTTCCCCAGGCTCTTCTGTGGTTTCTTCAGTAGTTTCCTCAGTGGTTTCTTCTGTTTCCTCAGTCTCTTCAGTAGTTTCTTCAGTGGTTTCTTCTGTTTCCTCTGTCTCTTCAGTCGTTTCTTCTGTTTCCTCTGTTTCTTCAGTAGTTTCCTCAGTGGTTTCTTCTGTTTCCTCAGTCTCTTCAGTTGATTCTTCAGTGGTTTCTTCTGTCTCTTCAGTAGTTTCCTCAGTGGTTTCTTCTGTTTCCCCAGTCTCTTCAGTAGTTTCTTCAGTGGTTTCTTCTGTTTCTTCAGTAGTTTCTTCAGTAGTTTCTTCAGTGGTCTCTTCTGTCTCTTCAGTAGTTTCCTCGGTTTCTTCAGTCTCTTCAGTGGTTTCCTCAGTGGTTTCTTCTGTTTCCTCTGTCTCTTCAGTCGTTTCTTCTGTTTCCTCTGTTTCTTCAGTAGTTTCCTTAGTGGTTTCTTCTGTTTCCTCAGTCTCTTCAGTGGTTTCTTCAGTGGTTTCTTCTGTCTCTTCAGTAGTTTCCTCAGTGATTTCTTCTGTTTCCTCAGTCTCTTCATTAGTTTCTTCAGTGGTCTCTTCTGTCTCTTCAGTAGTTTCCTCTGTTTCTTCAGTCTCTTCAGTAGTTTCCTCAGTGGTTCCTTCTGTCTCTTCAGTAGTTTCCTCAGTGGTTTCTTCTGTTTCTTCAGTTGTTTCCTCAGTGGTTTCTTCGGTTTCTTCAGTAGTTTCCTCAGTGGTCTCTTCTGTTTCTTCAGTAGTTTCCTCAGTGGTTTCTTCTGTTTCTTCTGTCTCTTCAGTTGTTTCCTCAGTGGTTTCTTCTGTTTCTTCAGTAGTTTCCTTAGTGGTTTCTTCTGTTTCTCCAGTAGTTTCCTCAGTGGTTTCTTCTGTTTCTTCAGTAGTTTCCTCAGTGGTTTCTTCTGTTTCTTCAGTAGTTTCCTCAGTGGTTTCTTCTGTTTCTTCAGTAGTTTCCTCAGTGGTTTCTTCTGTTTCTTCTGTTTCTTCAGTAGGTTCCTCAGTGGTTTCTTCTGTCTCTTCAGTAGTTTCCACAGTAGTTTCCTCAGTTTCTTCAGTAGTTACATGAGGCGCTTCAGTTGTTACTTGGCCTGGTTTCTGACCTTTGCTTACAGGTTCAATGGGAGCAGGTAGTGTTGCAGGTACGGGAGCAACCTCTTCTGTGTGTTCCCCATATTCATATTCTCCTCCATAGTCATCTCCCCAGTCAAATTCATGCTCTGGGTCAAAAGAATCTCCAATGTAGTCTTCTTCTACAGTAGTGGTTGGGGGACGGGTGGTTGGGGGAATGGTTGTTGTTTCTGGTGCGTCAGTGTACCCCAACCAATTAAGAACTTTCCTCTTAATTCCTCTCTTTTGAAGAGATCTTGATTCAACAGCTGCAAAAACGGAAAAATAAATATGTACTTTAATTCCATTGACTTTTGATTGTATTAAAATCAGTGACAAAAATTAAAAACATCCATATGAAATTACAATAATATAAGAAAGTTTTATCAAACATTATGCTTACTTATCTAAGTGATTAATATTATATAAATTCAATGCAGTATGACTTTCTCTGTATTTTTTTTTTTTTTTTTGATATTTCTATGAGTGTGCACAATTCTTATACACATACCCTAGTATTAAAGATGGTAAACACATGGTTCTTTGATACTAAAGGTGTCAAAAAAAATATTTGAATGATTTTTTTACATAAAAGTTAAGTAAGCTCAACTGCAAAATAATGAATGTGTTTTGATTGTATTGTATGGTAATGTGGAAACAAATCATTTTAAAAATCTCTATGGCAATTCAACTGGGGAAATCTGTCTCAGAACATGCTTGATTGCCACCTTGAAGCTTGTTCTGACCAGAAAACCCATGCTAAATTCCTATAAAAATGTTTAGAATGATTTTTTTCCATATTGTATTTCCATATAACATACGCAAAAAAATTATTAAATTTTATCCAGTTGTGGAAATAATCTTTCTTATAATTTATTTTTAAAAAATCCTAAATATTTTTTTATTTTGACATCAGTAGTATAAAAAAAACAAGTTTTTAATATTTTGCATCCTTGTACACATTCTATGTATTCTAAGAACGGATTAAACTTTGGCAAAATATTTGATCACTCAAACTAAATACTTGACCACTGAAAAATATGGAACATCTCTGAAATTTAACACAAAAATGTTCAATTTAACACAAAAATGTTCAATATATTAACTGCCTATAGGTTATAGGAACATGAATGGGAAATCTGAAAAGGTAATGACTAAAATTTAATAAACTTACAAATTGTCAAACTCGCCACAATGCACAGGATCAAAATCCAAACAATCTTCATGATTAAAGTGTCAAATCCTCTCAAACACAATTTGGTTTATTACTAATGACAGAAATTAGTTTAAATACAAGTTGAAAATGTCAATCACTCGATGTTATGCGCATCTCATTACCAACATCCAGTCATAATTCTTAATAAAGAAAAGCAAATATAGCAATCTGGCTTTAAGTATCTTTTATTATTTAGAATTGATTAAAATGTGGCAAAGATGTTAATCTGTAGGAGACACCATTGTTTTCTACATGTTTTCATCAACATTGTTGATTTAATCTGTTACACATGGTTTAGAACTCAGATTGGAAATCTGGAATTTACATCATACCATGACTAATGCTGGATTTCTTTTTTTTATTGGTTTTAGTTTGCAGATTATTCCATTTAATATGTCAAAATGTTCAAACTTCTGACATTTTGTAATGATTTGTCTACAATTCCAATTTACACATTTTTTTTATTATTTACATAATCTATAACTTTTCTACTTCAGAGTTGATGGGGGGGGCGGGGGTAGTTCATAAAAATATTTTGGAAATGCTTGTAATTATTTGGCGAACTTTGTGTCTAAATGTGGTAAACCTAGCATTGTCAGGACTACTACTATTGATGCCCATTTAGAATTTTTCAATTTTAGAATGTTGGGAAATGTTTGACCTGGAAAATCTTCTTATGAGAGGAGAACAAATGAAAATAAGAGAAACGAGAGTTAGTCCACTTATTTTTATCACTTCACGTGTATTTTGGAATTGTATCTTTTGTTCTATTTGTTCATGACTTACCATTGAAATGTTTTGCTATATATTAATGTCAACCAAGGGTTGCCTATATTTCACCAACTTTTACATCTATATTTATGTTTGCAATCAATTTAATCAAACAAGAAATGTCTTTTTGAAAAAAAAAGTGTGTATCTAGATAGGAAGGCCTAATCAATAATTAATTAGTGTAAATTGGGGCTCTTGATACTGATAAACTCAATAAGGAACTTCCCTTACTAGGCCTTGAAATACAGAATCACCCTTGGTGCAAAAAAATTATCAAAGATTTCTGAGTTCTTGGTGCCATTGCATGAAGCAATGTTATAAAACTGTTTTCACAATTATTGTTTTGCAAATATTTAATTCATTAACTAAATATCTTTATTATGAATATTTTCCTAACTGGGGGAATAAATGTAACAACTAACATACACACAGAATGTATAGCTAAATTTAATTATTTTGAGAACACTTTTAGGTTTTATTCTCTTGGTGATTTGAAAGTCAAGGCTGAAGTAATGATGTGGTGCAAATGCACCCTCGAAACTTAAAGGCCTCGTTGCCTGTGTTTACTTTGTTATCTCATGTCTTACATTAATTCATTTAATATACAAACTCATAAACTCATGAAAGTTGATATGAGTTTACGGGCATGCATTTTGGTTCTACATCTAATATAGCAAAATAAGCACAGGTTATTCATGTTTGAGTTTACTACAGACTGAAAAATTAAAGACTTAAATGATATAAAAGTGACAAGAGCACAAACATTCATTTAATTGTTCTTTATTTCAGCATTGTTTTACATTTAAAAAATCGTTTTCTAAAAGTATTTCATCTTCCATATTATCATAAGATGATTATTGATGATTGTAGCAATATTTTGCCATAGTGTCAACCCATAGATAAGATTAATGTCATATAATTATGTCTTCAGTAACAAAGAGTCACTTCATAGATTCCTCAGCTCTGTGACAATCATATTGTTCCATTTTTGAAGTCTGAATGTATCAGTTTACAAGTTCCAATCTGAAAAATATATGAGACGCAGTCAAATAGAAGACTAGAAATTATGGAAAAAAACCTTTTATTAATGAATTCCCAGCTCATAACTTCAAAGAAAACTAATCAGAATATGGGTTTTTTTAATTTATTTTTTGCGAATTTCCCAGACAGCATAAAGACAGAGAGAGGGGAGAGAGAGAAAAAGAGAAAGAGAAAGAGAGAGACAAACAAAGTAAACCATTTTACTTGGCCACTGAATGCTTCTTAAATGCTCTCACTTTACAAAATGGATAGAAGTACTTTGAAGCTTACTTACAGTTGCAAACTGATTCATTGTTCTTGTTCTACATTCTATTCAATATGTCCTTCTTCCAGAAATGGAAGAACCTCTATTTCTGGCTCTGGACTAGTGAACTCATCAAAGTGATCGACAATGATTTCAGGGGTGCTTGTTGGTTCTTGCGGAGTTGTAGTCATTGGCTCTGGACTAGTGAAGTCATCAAAATGATCCACAATGATTTCAGGGGTGCTCATTGGCTCTGGACTAGTGAATTCATCAAAATGATCCACAATGATTTCAGGGGTAGTCATTGGCTCTGGACTAGTGAAGTCATCATAGTGATCCACAATGATTTCAGGGGTGCTTGTTGGTTCTGGGGGAATTGTAGTTGGGGGAGGTGATGTTTCTTCATTATGAGGATACAGATCCTCCAATTCATCAGCAATTATTTCTGGTGTTGTAGTTGGGGGAAGAGGGGTTGTTGGGGGAGGAGTGGGAGGAGGAGGAAGTGTTGTTGGGGGAGGTGATGTTTCTTCATTATGAGGATACAGATCCTCCAATTCATCAGCAATTATTTCTGGTGTTGTAGTTGGGGGAAGAGGGGTTGTTGGGGGAGGAGTGGGAGGAGGAGGAAGTGTTGTTGGGGGAGGTGATGTTCTCTTCCTTATGGACTTGGAATTGACAGCAACTGAAAAAAAACAATAAATATGAAGTCTTTAATTGATGAAGACTAAAGTGATACATGTTTGATACAATAGTTCTATTTTTAGTCATGTCAGAATCCTTTCTGTTTAGTTTTAGAATGAACAAAAATAGGATGGAAGAATATTGTGCAAGATCTTAATCATTTTATTCAGGTCTCTCAAATGTAACAATTAGTGTCACAAGTGATCAGTTTAAGTGCTCTTTTGCCTCTATGACATTTTTAGCTGGTGAACACATACATTCACAAACATTTTTTAAAGTTAAGAGTCATTTTTTATTTTTTATATCTTGTAAAAGATGTTAGTCTTATGTAGATTCAATAATCAAGGAATTATACATGTAATTGTCCACATCACCTAATAATGGAATAAAGTCATATTAAATCAGATTGACAAAGATAGCAGTAGTTATTGAAAGCTTCTGGTAAGGCCATTCCAAATTGATCAGTTGGTTACAATAGACCTTAAAGCACTAATGAGATGTACATAATTAAACTATTAAAATGCATCCGCATGTAGCACATTTAGCCAA
>JAVSBT010179535.1:0-12154 GCA_033118115.1 Pharyngocirrus eroticus | reverse complement strand
CCCCCGCCCCCCCCCCCCCCCCCCCGCGGAAAGCTCTCAGGTACTCTTGTTACAGAAACCCGGAATAATCCTCAATCTGATAGGTCTTACAGGTCTGAAAGCAGGCCAAACCTTTATTTCATGTATACACAATCTAAACGTAGAATAGTACCTTTGTCTTTGCTCTATGTTGGGCTAAAATGCACAAACTCAAATGACAGGTTTATTTCTTAGCAATGGGAACTGTTTCATCTTCTATCTTGGTGTGTCGGAGAAATGTGTTTGTTTGTTTGTTTGTTTGTTTGTTTGTTTGTTTGTGTGTTTGTTTGTTTGTTTGTTTGTTTGTTTGTGTGTTTGTTTGTTGAATATTGAATGGCACACCATTCACTTTCTTCATTCATAAATTCAACTTTTACCTGGCTTGACTCATACCATATTTCTTTTGCCCATCATCTTTGGAGTGTGTAAAGAGCAACTTAAACAGTGCAGCTATGGCCAGTTTACATAAATGAGCATATTTTTGCCATGTAACATTTCTACACCTGTATGTAGTAGGGATGCTAAGGATTAAGTGTCTTTCTTGAAGGACACACCAAGGTGCTTAGCCGTGGTTTGGCGGGCGACCCGCAAACAAAGAGACAAGTGTAGGAAAACGATCTGTCAAGATGTACATCAAGCACTAGATGGCAGATATGCATCCACAGGGTATCATTAACACCTATAAAAAGAATCAACTTGGGTCTACTTGTTTTTACAATGACTGCGTATTTAAACATATACAGAAAATTCCGTCCGACTAGTTTTTGAAACGTCCTTGAGGTTTATTTCCAAAAGGTTATTTTTTTCGAGACCCCAAACAGACTAGTTCTTCATTATTACGTTATATGTTGTAATGTGTTGGGTGTGGAATGTATAGTTTGGAAGGGTTGAGTACTAGACTACACGATTCCGTTTGTCTGTCTAGACTATTGTGAGCGGTGACATAGCACATTTGTTGAATATGGAGGGCGTTTGATAGAGTTGTTTCGTTACTCTCCAAAGGTAGGTTAGAGCTGATGATCACCATGAAATATGTTTAAACTATTACCCAAAATGTACTCAACATCATTTCAAGATGAGATATCGATTATATTTTCGTCAGGAAGACCTCATAAAAATGTATCTGTACAAAACCATTGAACCAGATCTATTGCCCTAGTTAACCTTAGCCGACTACCATAATAGCGGCATACAATGAATGTTCTACACAGTACTTTAACCGTACACGGAATCTAAACACTTGACTGTCAGTATGCTTATATCAAAAATGTATATTGGAAATCAACTGTCAACGTTTTGAGGGAAACAGGGGGGGGGGGAACCAAACGAAACTGACGTTGAAATTAGTAACAATGAATATGGCATTAGGTTGGTTTAGAAACTGTCTCGTATTTGTACTGCCAAGACATCTCCCATAATGATATTGCAAAATTTGCTCTCTTTTTTCTTTTGTGTCCTTATGTTCTTAGACATACATTTACTGCCAGCTATCTCCAACTTTACATGGGAACGTTTCAATACCTTGTGTCATTTATATTAAGGCGGTAAAATATCATAGCGTTATTGATCACACAGGCCTTAGTCTTAGACAAAATAATTATTCAAATCATATTTATTAAATTAAAAAAATAACATTATTGAAAAAAACGATTTTTTTTATAAAATGTCCTTTTTAGAAAACAAAGAAACATTAACTATTTCACTAAATTCTCAAAAATAATTGATCAACTGCTTTATTTTTTTTAGAATATCAAAATAGAAATAAAATCAAAATCTAGGATATCGACAGTCTAGAGCAAACGTTCTTAGATAATCTAGAAAAAACGTCTGTGTCTTAATAGACATTTTAATCATTTAAAAGGACAATTTCTAAGAAAAATAATATCAGGACACACAAAAAGTTAAATAAAATAGTTCTAAGGGTGAATTTTAATGGCTGACTGGGTAGACTGTCAGCTTGAATTGTCATACTGTCAGTCAATGCGGAAGGTCCCCGGTTCAAAGCCGGGCAGATTCAAGTGAATTATTTTCACTGGCTTTCAAAGAAAAAACAATGTTAAATTGGGTCTCATAAGCCCATGGCAGTGTTAGCGCACTGCTCTAATGTAATCTTTCACGGTCATAACCGTCCATGAAAGGCATAAGCGAAATTACAGTAAATATACTATGTATATGCCTGCACTCTTCGCGAACATGCAATATAGATAGATAGATATAGAAGGGTGAATTTTATGATTTTGGCAGATTGACACTCTTGGGATCCTTTGTTTCATTAGATTTTATGACTTAGGCCACTGCACTAAAGTATCAAGAAATCCTGATAAAAATCAAATATCATTATGATATCTAGATAGAAAGGTGGCCAATGATATTGTGCATAGGATGGCAGTCTTAACTCAATTTTGCCAAAAAATGACTTAGGCCATTTTTGCTCTAGACTGTCGATATGTTTATAGCTTCAAAATGTAGTATTACATCTTGATGTTGCAGTTAGTCACTTTGTTTGAGCTTCTAAACAATAAATGAAATGAACAAAATGCTGGATTGTTTTTAATGAATAGCCAACATATTGATATTTTATTTTCTTTAGAGAAAAATGAATATTGAAAGAAGCAAATGAGCTTCAAGTTTAAACAACCGTAAACCGTTGACAACAGAGTATTGCATGTTTAGCCGCCTTATATCCTCTTGCAAGATGATTTACACCCCCCCCCCCTTCCACACACACCTTTCCAAAATATAAAAAACAAATATAATAAGAAATCTTGCCTCCAAACAACTTCACTTACATAACCCTTACTAAATATTCTACCTAATTTTCAATAATGGAAGACCACCGGACATTTTATTGTAATCATATAAAAGTTACATCTTTTTTAGTAATATTTATGAACTGTTTTGTGTCATGCGGTTGAGGCAAAAAAACTAGATAAATGTTGAAAACCATACAATCATCTTTAGACATGGAGAAATGGTGGCATAATAGGTAGGTCGCCTAATGGAGTTCAAGAGATCACAGGTTCAACCCTGGACCCAGGCATTATTGTCTGTCCTTAATTGAGGAACTCACTTTACTTTATATCGCTTCAGTGTTCCTCGCTGGAAGATGAGGCACCAGGTGCTGCACTGTGGCGTAATATCTTACAAAGGATTTTAAATGTACCACAATAATATTGTATAATTTGAAAACAAAGATTTATCATTATACATACTTTCAGTTGGGAAATTATTCTATCTGCCTTAAACAGCCCTACGATCAATACAAGCTCCACAGAAAGCTTCTGGACCTTCATATTGCCCAATACTCAAACATCACACGACACACATGACACCTATCGCTCTGTCTTAATGACCTGTGCAAAATTTAAACATGGTTTAAGTATGAATTAGCTTTTTTATTTATTTAATGCATATATATTAATTCAATTCATCCCTATCACATAGATAAAATAGGTAAATGCTTTTGATAAGATATAATACATGAGTCCAGCTAATAAATATGTGTGGTTAAAAACCTACATGTGTGAGTCAGTAGTCATATAGGACTTTCCTCAGGGTTTATTTCACTGTGGCCCTAAACATGAAGGCTTTTAAAACACTGCATATTTCATTGAGTTGGAATCATCTATATCATATTACTGTACATAAGGAAAGTTTTACTTTCAATATATTTATATAGATCAGAGATGGCCAATCCATTCACGAAGGAGACAGAGAATTATATGAGATTGGTTCTTCTCATTAACGATAAAGGAGCAGAAGCATTTCGTGAAAGTCTTCTTCATTTTTCTACCCTTAAGTATGGGGTAAGAATATTTGATGATGTTTTGCATGATGTCAATGCTGAAAGAATCCTTCGAAATTTGAAAGGACCAGGAAGAGGGAAGCCAATTACAGCCCAGCAATGGCTACTGTTATATCCGGGAACTGGAGTACCCGTTGAAGTGAGTAAGTTGGACATTACTTTATGCTTTGTCTTACTGAGAAATATCTGTGGCCTGGCTGCACCAGTGACCACATGGGATAAACAACCAGCTCCTGCAGACACTAGTTTAGAAGGTGGACTTGCACAAGTCAAGAATATTCGTAACTTTATAAGTCACAGCAAAGAACCGAAACTTTCTGATGCTGACTTTAAAGTACACTTTGATAATGCTTGTGATGCAATCCTGAACATAGAACAAAAGCTGCCAAAATGGTCCACAACTCTAATTGAACTTAATCAGTTCCTAAGACGACCAATCAGTCACATACTTCATACGGACTTGTCAAATGTAGTAAAAGAATGGAATCAACAAGACTCTGACCTCAAGACTGAAGTAGCTAACATTTGTAGGGACGTTTCGGCTGTCAAGACTCAGATAGACACACTTGGTCCCAATGTTTCAGTAGTCAAGACCTGTATAGACAAACTTGGTCCAGACGTTTTAGCAGTCAAGACTGGCGTTGACAAACTTGGTCCCAATGTTTTAGCAGTCAGAACCATTGTAGACAAACTTGGTCCAGACGTTTTAGCAGTCAAAACAGGGGTCGACAAACTTCTTTGTATAGCCACAAAAAAGTCTGACAGCAAAGGTATGCAATGATTTCCTTCTTTGATAAATAATAACAGCTAGATTCAGTAGATATACTAGATGTGCAATGTTATATTTGTTTGGTGCTTTGGTGTATTTGCCCATCTCATGTGGAGTTTAGATATTGATGTTATCAGTTGATCCCAATTATTATTATTTTCATATTGCATTGCTGCGAAGAGAGCAGGCACACATAGTATATTAACTGTACTTTCGCTTATGCCTTTCATGGACAATTTATTACCATGACAGATAACATTAGAGTAGAGCGCTAAAAGTAAAACTGCTATGGGCTTACGAGAACCCTAACCATTTTTCTTTGAACACCAGTAGAAAAAAAGTTCATTTGAAACTGCCCGAATTTTAAATTGGGGACCTTCTGCATAGAATAACAGTAGTACAATGTTAAGATGACACCCTACCCAGTCAGCCATTAAATCTATCAAGGAATTCTATAAGGAAATAAGGGTCTCTAAAAAAACTTATGTTTAAACCTTTTAAAGTGTTCTTCTCATGATTATTTCAATCCATAGCAACAATATAAATCTTTCACTAAAATTGTAAGGTTTCCAGGTATTATTTCATTGTTTTTATTGGATGCCCTTTTTAAAAAACCCTATCTAACTATGCCTGAATGTAGAAAAAGTTAATCAACCTTGGAACAGTGTTTTTTTAAGAGATAATTTCTTAATTTTTAAAAACTACTGTTCCAAAGTTGATTACTTTTTCTACATCGTGGATCTTGGAACCATTAAAATATTTGCAAATATGCCTGAATGGTTTTGTAATCTTGGAGGCTATGTACCACCATTGGCAACAAAAAAAACACCTCAAGAAACACACATATTTACACCTAACTAATAAGGTACTTTCCCTTTATTCAATTAGATAAACGAAAAAAGACAGCAAAGAAGAGTCTTAGTGAAACAATATGTGCTTTTACGAGAAAACTTGGAAAGGTTTATCAAGAAAGATTCAAGAAGGTGCAATCTGTATCTAATGACGGGGTTCCTACAATGTTTGATGTCACTTCAAAGTTGTACATGGATTTAGAATGTGCACCACTAGAGATGAGATGTACCAATGTTGATGATAAAAAACAGACAAACACTGATAAGCAAAGTCTAAAGCGAAAAAGGGAACCCCAAGAAAACGGACCTTCTTATAAAAGAACAAAACATCAAAATATAACAAATCCAAACCTTATTGGAGGTAGCATAAATCAGATGACAATTAAATCAAATGAACATACAGAACCAATACCTAGTACAAGTTACACAGAAGAAGGTCAAAAGAGTACGATGGAATTAAACCATCAAAATGTTACATCTAGTGGGAACCAGGAAACATCACATAATCGACAAAAAGAAATACCAGATAACTCAGAACACGAGAAACTTACTACAACTGCTCATATAACAAGACTTTTTACAACTGATGCTAATCCAAGTAAGCTGCCTATACTTGTTGAAGCAGAAGCAGGAGTGGGTAAAACTACCCTCTTTCATCGATTAGCACTGAATTGGTCAAATGGTGCTAAAGATATGGACCGATTCAAACTTGTCTTCCTCATTCCACTACGAAGAGTTAAAAGCAAGAAGATAGAAGATATTATTTGTGATGATTTACAACTCTTGAAATCAGATCACAAAAGGGATTTGAAAAAATGTTTAGATTTGTGGGATGAGAATATTCTATTTCTGATTGATGGTCTAGATGAAGTGAAACTAACACAAGACAACGACCTCACTAAATTGTTACAAGGAACAGGGAAACATGTATTCTGTAGCAGTAGACCAATGCTACGAGACAGTAAGAACAAACAAGGGTGCCATGGTATAGAACACCACCTTCTTGTTAAACTTCTCGGATTTTCAGATGACACATTGGTTAGTTACATCAACCAGTACTTCAGAAAAATTGAAGGATCAACTCAAAATATGGCTGACACAGTCATGAAAGAATGTAGTAGACATTTTTATTGCAGGTCTTTGATGAAAATACCTCTGTATGCAGGTCTCCTTTGCTACTTGTGGAAAAGCTATCAAAATGAATTCCCAGATACAGCAACTCAGTTGTTTAACAGATTCTTAACAGAAATCTTGAATAATTACGTGCTAAGATATTCACATCCATCGAACCCTTGCAACAATAATCTTCATATGATGACATCAACTGAAAGAGTACTATTTTTAAAATCGCCAATGGAAAAAACTGTGCCTCCTAACCTACGCAGTCTTTTAGAACGCATATCAAAGTTAGCATACACAACCTTGATGGAACATAAAGTGATATTTACAGTAGAGGATGTAGATAATAGTAATCTCTCATTAGCAGATGTTACTCATATTGGATTGTTTACAATAGAAGAACAGGATGGATCCTTGATCTACTTCAGACACAAACTCTTTCATGAATATTTTGCAGGCCTGTACCTGTCTCTTAATGGAACCAAAGTATATTCACTCTTCGGTGATTGTCGAGACAAAATAATCAGCAGAAGTCACATTCTTCAAAATGCCTTTTTTTTTGCTGCCGGTCTTTGTGAAGATCCATATGAAAAAATGATATTTGTATTGAATTACCAAAATCATCTATCTATCAAGTGTGCCAATTGTCGTCAGAACACTGTTGTTGCATCTTCATCATTTAACCACTCTTCACAGTCCTCAAACTTGCAGAACATCATTACCAAAAAATGTTGTAAAACACTTATGAATTTGGACTTGCATAATATTATGAAGTATGACTTTAAATTTAGCTTTAGGAGCTTTGGTGATTGCAAGCAGTGTTCTAAAATGGCTTGTGCAATGATGTACCCCGATTTTGAGATGGGCAGGGCTTCCTCTTTGGATGTTCATATAGAAGATCTACAAGTGCTATCATTTTTCGTTCAATTAAGTTTTGAACATCATGCAAGCAAAAACGATAGAGGTATATCAAGGGATTTATCCAGACTTCCCGTCCACTGTTCTTCAGCTCACTCCTTGGCAGCTGTTATGTATACACTGCAGGTAAGAGAGAAAAACCTTGGGTCCAGAAGAAATGCATCAATATCAATGGTACTGATAGGCGGACCTGTCATTGATATTGACCAATTACTTTGTATCTTGAATGAATGTAACAACAATGAAGACATCAAGTACATTACATTAATGAAAGCAGGTCAAACACTTATCAAAGAAATCTTGAACATAGAATGGAAACATGTGAACAAAGTTGGTTTTGAAGAATGTGGCATGCTGGTACCAATAAAAACGGTGATTAAATCATTTCCCAGCACAGATGTTGTCTTTTATGATAAAAGCACATGGAAAAATGGAAAAATGAATGCGAACAAAGATTATTGTGAACCACTGCAGAATATTGCAATTATTTTAAAAGTCCGTAAACATGATAAGAGAGAAGAGGAAAGCGTGTATGGTGATAACATAGACCCGTGCTTAGGTATCTCTGCCAGGAATCTAATTGCTGAAGATAAAGTTGTAACTGTTTGTGTAGATGAAGGTATAGAATGGTTTTCAGCCGATAGCGAGAGATATATACCTAAGTCAGCCATCAAAGGAATCTGTGAAAGTGATAGATGTGGTGATGATGGGGTGTTGTCTGCTATGATAAATGAGTATGGAGTACAGTGGCATCATCATGAGTATAAGGGTAAGAATACTCTCAGAGATATTGAAGGGCCCCTTGTCTTTCAAGAAAAGGATGAAATATTACAACTTACAGATGAATTCGTTGTAGGTGAACATATGACAGATATCCTTGATATTGTCAGGAGGTTATTTACAAATACCACCTCACGTCTTATCATACATGATGCAGGGATCAATTTCGTTAGTCAACTTCTGACAATTAACTGGCTAATTATTAATACAATCTGTTTCAAAGATTGTAAAATAATCGTCCCCGTGGATGTCATTGCAGAAAACATGCCAAATGTCAAAAACATTGAATACGATCTTGATACTGTGATAAACGGACAAACATTTACACAGATTCAAACCTCTGGTATTCCACAGGGAAAGAATTTGAAAGAAAAGCTGTCACTGACCTTTGTAAATGGATTGCATGCCCTTGACCACTTAAGATATCGAGGTTCCATCAATGTGTGTCAAATGTGTACAGACACAAACTATAGACATATACAGATATGGGTACACCGGGACAATGACGAACAGAAGTCTTTTGACAGGTATTTACTGTGTCATGTGGAAAATGTGAAAAGTGTTTGTTGGTTCTTTCCTTGCAATCTGCATTTCCAACATTTGGAACGTTTACATACTGATGACAACAAATATATCGCAACGATTCATGAACAAAACCCTGACCTAACAGAGGTAGTGCTGCTAGATGCCTCAACCACTCTACAGATGACAAATCCAACAGTCGATAAAGTTCTGGCAGTGTTACAGAAGGGTGGACAGAAATGGAAAAAGACTCTTGTTTTTGGCTGTGAATGTATATTCCACCTCCTGGATGTACAAAGTAAAGACGAACTTGTTTCCCTATCAAATGGTCTCAAACCTACTGAGATGTCATATGACCAGGTCCAAGCTTGGTGTGATAAAAGATATGAAGTGTTAAATGAACAAGAACACTTTGTATTACAACATTTTATATTACATCATGCAACAAAAAAGAACAAATATCATGTTCTTCCAGAAGAAAGGGTCATGTCATGGATGACTGTACAAATGATCTTAAACTTAGATATAAAACCTACTGTTCCCGTCAAAATCACAGTTAATGAGGTCAGAGGAGGCAAGATATCTGTTAAGTTCACTAAGGACTGAAGATTCAAATAGAAGCTGATTCAATTGGTCCTGGATTTATCTTCTAAGATGGATCTAGATTTTGTAACCTTAAGTTCACATAATTATGCAGAGACAGTGATTTGGGACATTTTGCTGATAGTATGTAGCACTATCACATGGACAGAATTGCAAGTTTGGATTTTATCGGAAGTTTGTCTCAATTAATGTAGTTTATACACCAACTCCAGGCATAGATACAAAATGTACAATGTATGCAATCAATTAAAGCTGCAAATACTCTGAAATCTTCCAAATAGAATATGAATGGATATCTATAGCAAAGAAAGTATCTGCGAATGAAAAGACAAATGAAATTATCAACTAAACGATTTGAGAGACTATTGTGTGATATTGTAAACAAGTAATACATTTTAAATTATATTTGATGTGTTACCTAATGAGTTACTATAGTATAAAGGAGAAATGGTATCATTTTCTGTTAAACTGATACCAATACATATTTAGTTGTGTGAACACAGTTTACTTATTAATGTAATCTAACAAATAATGACATACATGTACCAATTACCATCTTTATTTAATAGTATGCAATTTTACCCTTTAGTCATTGATATTACTTAGCATTATCATTCCTGTTTAGCAGTGGAGGGTGTTTTCTATCTCAGTAAATGGAAGTCATTTCGAATTAGCCTCGATTTGATTTTGTATAATCATTCCTTTTTGGTACATCAAGTAATGAAACTATGACCAAGCATAATGCGAAACAAGAAATAAACTAATTTGTACAAAGTATAGAACGATGATAACAAGAAACTTTAAACAAATGGCAGATCTAAGTGATTGATAGTCATGCCATAGTTATTGAGTTGGCAGTATTCAAGAACTTGTAAAAGCCAAATTAGAGCATAAAAGGTATTCTTTATATACATCAATACATTTCATGTACATACATAATGATTGCTAAGTCAAGCCACAAAATGATTTGAATATGTACACATGTATTACTTTATTCCAGAAATAAAAATGTTTGAATGAATTATTATATTCGTAATTATATAATTCTCTTACTGCATTTTTTTCAAATTTGAATCCCGTTCCAGTTGACCTTATTCTCTGTTCTTATAACTGATCAAAATGTTGATTTCCTTTAAGTTTCAACTCTCACACTGATATTATGATTAAGTGAGATCCTGGAAATGAAAGATCCTTGCAAGTGTTCTAAAAGGTGATAGATCCTTGCATGATTACTTATTTGCCTGCCTACTTCATATCTTAAATGATGTATAATACTTTGAGAATCATTGTCCTATAAACACTCAAGTTTTAAAATTAATTAAAAAAAGCAGAATTAAAACATTGAAAAAAACACCACCGTTCCGCTTCTTCTTTCTTTAATCTAAAATTGAGTTCTATCCACTGTCTGGTTTTCTCGTGCAGAGCCTTTAAGTGTAAAAAAATGTGAAATTAAAGAATGATTGCACTATTCTAAAAGTTAGAATACATTCAAGGATTCAATCAATCGATCAACCATACATACATAAATCACGCAATCAAGCAATGAATGAATGAATGAAAGAATGAATGAATGAAGCAAGCATGCAACCAACCAACCAACCACTTGATAAGTCAATAATAACACTTACATTGTAGAAATGATAAACACCTAATCAATCTACATACACCTGCAAGAATGTCTACTTTTGCAAACTATGAACTACTGGATAATTCATCATTATGGTTACATTATAATAGTGTTATGATTTGTATTTTGCTTTTATCAATTTTGCCCTATCAATGTTGACAGAGTATGTAATCCATGTACATGTTTATGATAGAAAATGTATTTGTCAATTTCAATTTTATAAATTGCGTATTAGAATAAATTATAGTGATACCCCTACATAGTATACAGATTACTGTGAGAACATCAATGATCTGCTAACTAATGAATATGAACGTCCTTGAGTTAAAACTCTGCTATGTTAATTCTGTTAAATGTTGAATGTTTTATTAGCCATATTCTAGAATGAGGAAATTTCATCAAGAAACAATCCGTTGAGAAATACAAGAGCGAAACGTCATTTTTTGACTCGAGTCAATCTCAAAAAGTATTTTTTTCCACAAATTTCTTTTATATAACATTATAGATGGTACTTTTTATTTCCATGTAAAGTTTTATTTGATATTGCCATTCATGAATAATTGGTGTCAACCTATCCATATTGTGTAAATGTTGGGGAAATGTAATAAATCCCAATCCGCTGCTACCATTCAATATTTCTAAAAGAAAATTTTATAATATTTTTCCAAATTATCTTTTGCATTATGTTGGGATATATGCAACCTGTCTGCAAATGATTTTTTAAGAATATATCTACACGCTAGAATTATCTATATTACTTCTTCCGTATACCATGCATTTTTAGAAAAAAAAAAAGAAAATCTCCATCCGCTGGCATTTTGGCCAATTGTGAAAAATGTGCTGATTATTTTTTTAAAATTCTTTTTGTAAAACATTAGTTTACATATAAGTTTTTTATAAATTAAGAAATAATAGCGTTGTCTAGAGCAGTGAATTACTGAAATCATTTTTTTTAAGAGCAATGATTTAAAAAAAAAAGCAATTCAAACCCATTCCGCTGGCTTTGCTAAAAAAACGTTAAAAAGATAATCATTCTTTTCTTCTTTTATTAAATGACTATCTGGCTACTGAACAAAAAAAGAAACGCATAATTATGATTTCTACGTTATTTAGAAAGTGTAATTCTGAGTGGCTCCATATTA
>JAVSBT010179424.1:0-13903 GCA_033118115.1 Pharyngocirrus eroticus | reverse complement strand
GTTTTGAAGTGCTAATTAGGACTTTTAGTATGTGAAAGAATATACCCAAAGGCATCAGTTGAAATTAAGAAAAAAATAAAAATCTTTTCCAAATGCATTTAACAAGAAATTCCATTTTATGGGGAAAAAAATATTTTCCAAATATATTTTTTTTTTACTTTAAACTGATGCCTTTGTGTTTATTCTTTCACATACTAAAAGTCCTAAATTTCACATTCTGATCCTACCGCCCCCTTAAAAGGAAATTTATAATATTGGTATAGGTTATCTAAAACATGCCACCACAGCCACCATATATACTAGTATTCCTGTGCAATGTGGAATATAAACAAAGAATTAAATTACTCAATGTTCCTATTCTATAACTTTAAGAACATATATGATAGAATAATATAATTATGTTGTCGAATGGGATGCCCTTTAAAGAATTTTTCAACTAATCATTTATTAGTTTACAGGTTACAACTAATGTTGGAACACATAATGTCGGTCATTTCCATTCTGTGCGTACTTTTTTGTTCAAAATGTTTAATAAATTTTACTTTCCAGCAATAAAAAACAACTTTTGACTAACCACCATCTTGAAGATCACATAAGTGCTATACTTTTTTTCTTGCCTATGTTTAACTATGTGCAAATGCATTGAAGTTTGAGTTATATGAAATTATGGCTAAAGATGTCCATCAGCCAAAAATATAAATTCTAATCGTGTTAATTTGGTAGAAGTTATAAGTTTGAATATTCTCGAACATAGAAAATAGAGCCTTGATACAACCAGGCCCCCTTGATTATATCCATGACTTCACATTGGCATTCGGTATACATGTTGTCACTAGAAAGGCATTTCAAATATGTGAAGTGTGACACTAATCCTTATCTTGTCCTTTCCTTTTTTTTGAAGATGATATCATGTACTTCATTAACATACCTTTGATATAGCCAATGACCTACATGTTCAATAACGAGTCATTACATGATAGATAGAAATATTTAGTATCTAGTTATTCAATTGATATATTTGACCTACTTAGAAGTTTGAAAAAACGACTTTCAGAAAAGGAGGGTTCGAAGCAGTCATGCTATACAGGACGGGGATTAGGGATTAAACAATTGCAGGTGGGTAGCATTTTTACTTTGCCATTTTGATCGTCTATTTTATGACACTGCTTCTATTGGATTCTCTTGAACAAGTCCATGTCTACCTCTGTATCGGGTTCTGCTGAACGTGTCCACTGCGCAAAAGAAGAGTGGAAGGAATGGGTATGGGACATATATAGCTACCCGTTTTGCAGTTTTTGGATAGCATATAGAGGTATTTTGTAAAGCCGGTCCAACAACTATAGCATATTTTGAAACTGCATTTACATTGAAATTTAACAATTTTCATGTCTGTTTTTGAAACCAATTGCAGCCTAACACTTGAACTCTGTGAATATAGTACTTTTTCAAAATAGATTTCTTCATAAGTGCTTAAAAGCATTGAAAGATACCCCCCCCCCCTATTATATGTTAACCATAATTATTAAGTAGTGCCATAATTATAACCAAAAATGGTGGTCACTTGCTGCCTGATCCACATATTCAACTTTCCAAAGCAATTATTGGTGACGTCACAAGAAAGGATAACAAACACACTTGTTTGGAGTGATTCAAGGCATTAGTATCATAGCCAAATACTTGAACATTGCCAGTGATTATTTTTTACGCTTCACATTATTACACATATTTATATTTCATTTGTTTTTCTTAACTCAATTATTGTTTATTCAAAAATATGCCATAAATAAGTATTGTAAGAGGATGCATTTTTTCAAAAATGGTGTTTGAATGTTTTTTTGCCTTTTTCTATTTTACAACAACATTTTTTTCACATCATTATCCAAATATAGATATTTTCATTAAACATTGATAATATATTAGCAAATAGGTTATTGGTTCCAAGATCCATATGTAAAATTGATTGTTCAACTTTGGAACGATAGCGTTGAACAATCAATTTTACATTGATAATAATTATACATAAACTTTAGTTCAAAATTTAGCTTTTTTCTTGATGAATCCATATTGTTTACAACAGGGAGATCCCTACTTATTAAGTCTGCACAAAAAAATATAACCCTCCAGTGGTTATCGTTTATTTACGAGATGGTTTCCGAGAGGCTCTGCTAGGCCTAATTGAGTCACCTTTGCTGTAAAATGTGATCTTCGTTTGTGGAACATGTACGATGTATGACAACATTTGACATGTGAGAACTAGGATATCAAAGAGGTACTGTAAATTAAACTGTAGTATCAAAGTTCCATGTGTACTGTTTCTGGACTGAAACCAGTATTCATTTTTATTAACTATTCCCGTTATTGATTCTGTTTACTTTTGTAATGAAAGTTGACACAATAGACACATGAAAGTGGTGATTTTGGTATTTTTACCATGCTATCAACTTTTTCCCATATTTTTTTTCTATGTATATCTTAAAATAAGACAAGTAACAACAATTCATCTGAGAGTGTGATATTTTTACACTCAATAAGCTCTTATTCATACCTTTCAAACGTAGATAACATCCATACATATAGCAAAATATCAGATAAAAATCTGGCCATGTCCATCCGATCATGGGTCAACGATTCATTTCTTCATCCATGGACCAATACGGGTATGAGATAACCCAACTTCTAGATTCATAGCATTATTTTTTGTTGAAAATGCTATTTTGTCATGAGACCCTTTCCCCTTGAAGTACTTTTGAGTTCTTCTTGCATGTATAAACATTTTAGTTATTTTCAGAATACTATAAGTTGTTTCTTTGCATGTCAAACTTGTTAATATTTGAAACCCAGTTTAATTGTAATTCTTTTGTTTTGTTTTGTTTACAACTTTAGCGTCATCGAGCTGATTAGTCGACTATGTTTTAAAAAATGGACACTTTTAAAATATTGACTTCTATTAATAAGTATTTTATTTGATCACAATTTTCTACAATACCTTATCGTGGACATTAAGTGGATAGAAGGCTTTAACATAATGCTCATAATCAAATCTTAAGCTATCATCTATACTCTTGATTCAATTAATTCAAAAAGCAATAACATTATATTCATGAAGTTTTAAGATAAACATGGCTGAAGGGGGAGTAGACGAGACGGGAGAGGAAAGACATAACAAACTAATAGCCCTGCTTTACGGTCCTGGAACTTCAATTCTTAGGAAGGCACTAGAGCATTATTCCATCGCTCATCTTAGAGGAAAGACGAAAAATACTGGACCGATAGCTTTCACTGATGTCTTAAAAAGTAGTCAAGTAAAAACAAAACTAAAATATTTAGGATCAGATAAAGATAAAGGAAAACTCATAAATTCACAGTGGAACTTGTTATATGGAAATGACTACCCCGATATAACGGCACCAGGAAATTTAGATAAGTTTGACATTACATTACTTGTGAAGTTACTACTCACCAGACAAGTAAGTGGTTTTGGTTCTTATATGAAATTTGGTGTCGATGGTTGGCCACTCGAGAGAGAGCTTTATCATCGAGTAGAGGCACATGCTGTCGTCATTCAGTCATGCAGGAATAATGTTGTGCATACTAGCCAAATATCAGAGGCCGATTTTGACATGTACTTTGACAAAACAAAAAGCGCCATATCATTCATATCTAATAAACTTGACAGAGAGGAAGAGTACAGCAATATTGATGAATACAGATCTAAAACAAGTGAAGAAGAAGTTGAATCATTGTTAGAACAAGCAAGCATCACAGAAGGTTAGTCTGCTGCAGCTTTTCAAAACTATGATTATATTTTTTCTTTTCTACAAAAAAAAGTAGTTGAAGTAGTATGAAAAAACATACCGTACACAATTAACTTCAACCCACTTGTCATAAATGGGAGCATGGTGGCTCAGTGACAAAGCATGCCCCTAGAGATCAGGGGCTGGTTTCAATTGACTACTTAAGTCTGACTTATCTCTCAAAATGCACATATCTTTAAAGTTTGATTAAAAGTGTGTGTTATTTGATTGCTGAATTAAAGGCTAAGCCCTACATTATATTTAAGTCGTCAATTGAAACTGGTCCCTGAAGGTTGAGGGTTCGATCCCCTGCCATGTCCGTGTCCTTGGGAAAGATACTTAGTCCTAATTTCCCTTTTTCACCCAGGAAACGATAAATGGGTACCATGACAATTCCGGGAAAGTAACCTGTGATAGACTAGCATCCTGTCCAGGGGGTGTGAAAGAGCTCAGTCACTTGTGCTACAGAAACCTGGTATAAACACCGGCCTGATTGGCCTTAATGGCTTGAGTTTCCTTTACTTTTTTTTACAGCTGTCATAAACTATTTGAGATCATCTGATATTAACTCTGTATTTTATTTCAGACAGGGATGAAGATAGTGACACAGAAAAACAAAAGGTAAGATAATTAATTCAATAACTTATAAATATATTTTTGGTATTTTTTTTCTGTAAAATCTATCAATCCACCTATCTATTCTAACTAAACAAAAAGGTACTTTTGTAGTAAAGTTTGAAACTATTTACAATGATTATTTTACTATTTTCGTCTTCTTTTTCAGGTTAACTGTCAAAATGTTCTATGTTCATAAATTTTGTGAAGAAATTTGAAAAAAATACGTGTAACTGTAATCTCAAATTATATTCACAGTTATATTGCATTAAACTATTGTTAATATAACTTCAGGGTCCTAAAATATACGAATATGTTTGCTTTTACATTGTAATGTTTAAAAATTGGTAAAAAATAGTATATATTTTTCAGCCCTGAGATTCATACTGTAATCACCTTGCAACCTAGCATCCTTCAATAACACTTGTTTCCATTTACAGAAAGAAAGAAAAATTGTTAGATTGTATAATGAAAGTGGTTGTCTTAACAAAGATTATCTTATGAAAGACAAGCGCACAAGAGAAATACTTAAAACTACTTTTTGGGGGAAAGGAATGGTATTTGACCTCACAACTGCTAGAGATGGCTGCCTATATCTAATCTTGTACTCTAAGGAAGATAAAGAAATACCCAAAGTAGAAGATGCATGTGAATGGATGTCAACAATATTTACTGAACTGTTTGTCACAGACAATATGAAGCAGATAGATGAACAAAATGGGACACCAAATCACATCTCTGTCATAGTCACAATAGAGAAATGTGAGATGGTACAATCGGAGAGACAAAAACTGGAACTTGCTTCATCTTTATTGGGTAAAATGTCAAATTGTTAATTAATTGTAGTTTCAAAATTCTTATTTATTTATCTATTACTTTTTTTAACTGTCTTTTCCCTCTTTTTTTTTTAGAGAAAGATGAAAGGATGAACTTGAATGGCCCAGTAGCGTTCAAAGGTAAGGTGATTCTGACTGTCAGGGTTCTGTACGGAACAGTGGATTTTTTTCTCCTACTGTCCCAAGAATATATATAAAAGTCCATTGTGCAGTTAGGCTGGGACAGTGAATTCAAAATTAGGGACAGTGGATTTTGATGGCAGGCCTGTAGAAAATGGTCTACTGGTCCGACAGGGACAGTGCAAAAAAATCATTATATTTACTCCTGAAATATTTTGCAAAAACCTTAGTATAACTCTAATATAAAAACAGAATAGAATGTACAATTTTTTTCCACCAAATAAGAATCATTGATGATGGTTATTATGTTACTGTCTATCTTAAGACAATAAGAAATTCCATGAACATCTGGTTGCTGCATAGATACAACTTCTCCTTTCTTGTTTCATTATTTTAGCGGTGACTATAAGAGCTGAGTATGCCTTTCACTCAAAAGAAAAAAAGGTAAGGTATTTCAAATGTTGCTGTGAAATAATTGCCATTCTAGTCCTTACTCCCTTTATGGGGGATGCACTTGATTAAAAATGCAGAATAAAGGTTGTTGAATGAATATTCCTAGAGAGTTCCTATTCCAAAATCAAAAATGATAAGCTTCATACCAAAGTTGATCTGTTATCACCACCAGCAAAACAAAATCACTATGCTACCTGATATTTAGAAACATAATATCTCAGATACTAATACCAATAATACTGTAAAACATAAAGTAATAGTGATATTTAAGAGTGCTTGTCTGTTTTCTTATTGATTTCCAGAAAGAAGATAAAAGGAAAAATGGATTTGTACAATATTAGATGGTGTAGAGGAAAGAAGTTCCAGCATTCATAGTAATAAAAAACAACAGTGCACCTTTGTTTTGTATCCATTGTATTCTACAGAGTCAAACACTTGCAGTTCAAGTTGACTTGGAGTATTTAGTGATAACAACATTTGCAGTAGTCATCTTACAGTCAATTAATCATACCGAAGTTAAAAAAAAATTCTGTTGCAGTATAGATTGTGATAGGAAAAAATAAGCACTTGATTTTAGGGATTAATAATTGATAAAGATTATTATGTTGTTATAAAATTATAAACTTATGTTGTGGTCTTTTATCTAAGATTTCAATTGTAATCCTCTTACTTTAAAAAAAACACCTAAAAATGTTTCTTCTATTTAATGATGATTAATTTGTTAAATACACTCTTTTAATTGTTTAATATTGCCACTGCCTCCACTGTGTTTAAGTGATTATTTTTTTGTAATATGGTTGGACATATACGCCATTGGGTGTCCAGTCCATTTTGTTCCTTTTTTATTGCAATTTTCTATTATATACTTTTGTAATTTGTACTTATCTTTGTGGAATAAAAAAACCTTTAAATAAAATGAAAAAAATGAAAAAAAGTGTAGATTAATAATTAATGAACACTCATTGTCCAATCTGTTTAAAAACATAATTACAAACTCAAAAGAAAATGTTTTGAATCGTTCTATAATTATTTAAATATCACAAAATATATACAGGAAAATTGTTTTTCAAGAATTGTTTAAGAAATGTATCATTCAAGGGAACTAAGTATTTTTAAAAACTAAATATCCAAATAACAGCTAGAAAATGTAAACTAGTATGTACATGTAATAGCTTGCTATTCTTTTATCAGCTTATTTGTTTGATTAAAGATATCAAGAGGCACATTTATTGTATCTTTAGTCATTTTTAATCACTTCACTCTTGTTTGAACTGGTGATAACTAGAAAAACTATAAAGATAATGCACATATTATTTGAACTATGTAAACCAATTTCTTAAGGACAGGTTATGCATTTTTAATTCTATGTACATGTATGAGTTCTGTGGGATATCTAAAAAAACATTTTTTTCTTGTTATTACATTATATTGTATATATTTTGCAATTAAAAAAGTCAACGCTTGCCAAAAATGTGATGCCTTTCTATCATGATTCCTCTCCTATAATTTTCAAGGTTTGAAAAAAAATCAAGAATGAATCAAACTTTATGTATTCTTATCAATTCATATATCGAGTGCTCATTTTCTTCAAGATATTTATTAGTTTGTACCATGAATCATAAAAACTGTTGACATGAAGTCATCTTAAATTCTGCTTTAAAAGTTACAATGATTACAAACTTAAACAAAGACATGAAAGTAATTGAACTAAACATTTTGGATACAACGTTATTAAAAGATTTATTATCAAAGCTTTCAACTCCAAGTGGATCAAAAAAAAAAATCATTTCTTATCTTATTCTAATGCACAGATGAGCTTACATAAAACTATGAAAGTATTGATATTTTCACCAAATAAATTTTTGGTAAGAGCCTTCTTATCAATGTTAAGCACTTACGATTGTCTATGTTATAGGATAAATGATAAGGAATGTCATTAATCTTTTACGTAGCTTTAGTTTGAAAAATATTCAAACTGTAAATAAAAGATAAATATAAAAAAATTAGATTACATTCTAGTGCTACTTGATATTTGAAGACCTGATAAGACATGTATACTGTTTCTCAGTATCAGCCAGGCCTTGTATCCATGTTATCTAATACACCAATGACTCATAATCGTATAGGACTAAACACCTTTGTCTGATATATTGTCAACACAATTAAAAAGGTCTGTCGTCATCATCTCATTTGACACAAGTCTGTTTAATTAAGAAGAGTTAACTACTTGAAATAATAATCTAGAGACCATACTCACAACCCACATCCCCCTTTTGATTTTGTCATAATTATAAACAAGTTTGAATGACCATTGATCTAATCAACTTCCTTTAAACAAAGTATTCAAACTTCAAATGTAAATATATTAAGCTTAAAGTTCATCAGATCGTTTTTTCTCCTAGTCTACGAGTGGCCCTCTTTGAGGCCTCTATGGTGTGATCATCCCGGATAGAGGCTATAAATCAAAGATCAAAATAAATATTAATGATAACAGGATGTAGATTAACTTACAGTTACTCGTTGTCAAGATAGAAAGTCAAAGACAAAACAAGGCATAAGATCTTAGGATGGGGCAACAGTCTATTTAAGGCACTGGTACTAAAAGTTTCAAGTTAATCTTAAAGGAGGCTATGGAACCATCATTATCATTATCAGAAACAGCTGTACTTGAGTTCCAGTTCTCAAGGTGTAAACAAAGTCTGGTTTGGAGATTGAGAATCGTGCAGTAGAACACGGTAAGTTTGAAATTTGAATTTTATGAATATTCTGTAACTTTCTCATGTGTGTTTATTATAAATGAATAAATGGATGTGGGCTTGTACAAAACATTATTGATAATTTTGATATATTTAGAATGATTCAAAACAATTTCTGTGAATTGTAGAGAAAAAAATGATACAGGTAGAAGAGGTTTTGGGAAGAGTGATATTATAAAAAATAGGGTTTTGTGTGTATCAAAATATATGTATTCATTGGGCTATTTCCGTTTGGGAGTTAAATCAAATTTTGTATTTAGGATGCATATAATGGTGAAGTAAAAACTAGTGTTACCAGAGGTTAATTTTAATGCATTACTTAGGTTTAGATAAGTATACATGTCTACTAATTGGCTGAGCTTTAGACATGAGAGTCTTTGCATACTTCAGTTTTGATTTATTATACAATGCGGTACTTGTTCGAATATCTTTGAGTCTGAAAGTCTTAAATGAATTCAATATGAATAAGAATTTAAATGTCATGGTATTTGCTATATCATTATGTTCATCTTTGAGAGAAAAAATCAGGGGCAAGTTTAAATGACCTTGAGCATTTTTCAAGATCGTTCTTTTATAAAGTATTTTTCCTCGAATTAGAAAGAAACAAATGCAATGTATTTAAGTTTAAAGTTGCCCATTGCACCATTGTAGTAAAATCGATAGGAAAATTCATAGGTATAAATGAACTTTCAGTTAGTTTCAAGGTCATAGAAAGTCCATTTTATCATATTAGTTGAACTGAAGACATTTTTCAGATTATTCTGATACATATTTTAAATCATAAACTCAATACTATGTAGCGGTATTTTGTGTGATTGTTTTTTCTATTTCTGGAAGAGAACGACGTTCACAAATATTGCAATAAGGTTGAGAACAAAACCGGGTTATAAACCAACTATATTTTTTAAGAAATTCACTGTTGTTATTTAACAGATTTGAATATGACCTTGTTTTTCATTTTAATTATTGCAAGAGGTCAACTCTCAACTAGCTAATGCCATTTTGGACTTCACATCTGTATTGATCAAGATATAAATGGCCTCAAGAAGGAAAATCTGTTTTCTGTCTAGCTTCTTTGGTTTGAACTATTATCTATAGTAGATAGACAAAATACAAGATATCAATAGTTTCTAAAAAATAAATTTAACAATGATAATTCATAATATCATGAATCATATAAGATATACAGTAGTGCTAATGAACTAATTGATTTGATTCATGAACTAAAAAAATATTCCGTATTTGATCTTAGAACAATAGTATATTTACTATACTCTGCAAGCGCGTTTATGAGTTATGAGTTTGTCTTATCCTTCATCATTTTCTTTTACTGTAATCGGATCCCCAATTTATTGTCTGTTGATAGGCTTTACAACTGTGATGCAACTGGAAAGCATTCATTTTTTTTCGATTTTATCAAGAATTTGAGGTTTGAAAAAGCTTGCAATTATTTGGATTGTAAACAAATGAGGCTAAACAAATATCGGTACTCAAAAGATTAGTTAAACAGTACAATTTATCTATAGTTTAGGTAAAATACTGTAAGTGTTGCTGGAGAAGAGTTTGAATTTAGTCATAGGGGTCAAGTCAAATATTCACTGTCAAAGGGTGTATTTGGACACACTTAAATCACTTAAACCAGTATCTCTCAACCCCTTGTGCCTTCCCTTTGCGACATTACATCGATACTAATCGAAATGGGATTCCAAAAGTATGTCTGGAAGCATTTTCAATCGAAACAGATATGTCAATGAACTCTTTATTCCAAAAGGTATAAGTAGATTCATCTAACAAGTATTTTGTACACAAGTAAAAATGTTTAACTTTTGACTGGTTAAAATGTTGCTTACTTTTGTAAAAGGTTTCGCTTACCCAGTCTGAATATATATAGATACGTTTGACTCCGGGAGACTTCAAAGCCTTTAAGAAAGTAAGCAACATTTTAACCGGTCAAAAGTTAAACTTTTTAATCAAGATTCCAAAAGGATCTAACCACAACCATATTATACTGTTTTTCTTTTCATTATGTATTGTTGTCATTATTGTTACTTTATAATTTGTTATCCAGGACATATTTTCAATAAAGCTTTAGATTAATAATCATGGCTGAAGGGGGAGTAGGCGAGACCGCAGAGGAAAGTTATAACAAACTTATAGCCTTGCTTCAGGGTCCTGGAACTTCAGTTCTTAGGAGGGCACTAGAGCATTATTCTATCGCTCATCTTGCAGAAAAGACGAAAAAGATTGAACCGATAAGTTTCACTGATGTCTTAAAGAGTAGACTAATAAAAACAAAACTTAAAGAAATAGGATCAGATAAAAAAACCCTGAATAATTCACAGTGGAACCTGTTATATGGTAATGACTACCCTTATATAACGACACCAGGAAATATAGATAAGTTTGACATTACATTACTTGTGAAGTTACTACTCACCAGACACGTAAGTGGTTTGCGTTCTCATGTAAAACTAAGAGTCGATGGTTGGCCAATCAGTGGAGAGCTTGATAACAGAGTGGAAGCGCATGCTTTTGTCATTCAAAAATGCAGAAATAAAGTTACACATCCTGATATATCAGCAACTGAATTTACTGAATACTTTGATAGAATAATAGGGGCCATATATTTCATTTCAAAGAGTTTTTGCATAGAGGAAGAGTATGGTACGATTCACCAATATAGGTTTAAATCAGCAGAAGAAGTTTGCCAAGAAATAGGACAGGCCAACCTTACTAAAGGTAGGTCTTCATATCAATTTTGAAAACTGTTTTGATATGTGAAAATAAAAAAACCAAATCTAATCTACAATAGAGGGCCTAGGGAAAACCTTTCTGCAATTTGCTAAAAGATAAAGAGCCACAGTTTTCCCAATAAAGTCATCAGTATATTCTTGCACCATGATAAATAGTAAATACAAGATATTTATATCTCCTTCCATTTAGGTAATCTTTTACTAATTTGCCAAAAATAAAGTTACTGTGTGGGCATTTACAATTTTTATTCACAACCTAATAAAGAAAGCAATATGTTATACAAATACATGTAGTTCAAATATAAATGCAAAAAGTAAAAGTAAAAAAAAAAAATAGAACATAGAATAATATTTCACTGTAGATAAACTGGGTTATCTGTATGGGCCCTACCTGATCAACAATTAAGGTGTACGCTTTCTCTCAGCCTGGTAATTTATAACCATGTTAATTTCTGAAACCTTGTAGCTACAGAGATTCAAAAGACACTACGGCATCACAAATTTGAGACTGACAAACAAAAAGTAAGTTTGAAGGATAGTTGTTTTGTTAGGTTAAATTATTTATGTGTACTTCACATGATTACTTGGATTTTGAATATCTGCTGCATTGCAATAAACCATAATGATACATATGTATCATGAATATGTAACTTGAACTATATGTTCTGGTGTACACTATTTTGCAATCTCTATTTTATAGCTTTTGATCTCCTCTCAATATCATTTCATGTAATGAGGGCAAAGGTTTTTTTTGTCCATTAAAAATCTCAGGGCAGTTAAAAATCATCTCCCAAGTTATTTTCGATAGATTTATATAAACTGCAAAAAAAAAATAGTTTTGCAGAAACAATGCCTACATTCTAAAATAGTAATCTTTTGACATGGGAGGGAATGGCCATGGTTAGACAATTTTATTGAGCCGGCCCGTGAACCAAACTTTCAATTTGCCCTGCTAGTACTACACAACCGAATTACCACCAGGTAAAATAAAAGCTTGTTTAACCAAGGCTAATATTTTAAATCTGTAAATGTGAAATTAGTTTCCTCACCTCACAATCACCTCATTTTTTTCAATGATTCTATGTATTATATTTTCTTTGATAGAATGAAAGAATTATGGTTGAACTGTATGGAGGAAAGGGTTGTCTCAACACAAAATATCTGTTTGAACACAAAGCTGTGAATATGTCTCTGAAAAGTGGCTTCTCAGAAAAGCAAATGGTCTATGATCCATCTTCTACAAAAGATGGCTGCCTCATTACAACTCTGTACTGTCTGCAAGATAAAGAAATTCCTAAAGTAGGAGAACCATGTCCCTGGATGTCGACAATTTTTTTCAATGCTGGATTCATCACAGACAATATGAAGCTGAAAGATGAAGAAAATAATAGACCCAATGACATCTATGTGAAAGTTACAATAGAGAAATGTGAGCTTGTGCAACTGGTTGGGGATCAATTGGCACAGGTTTCATCGTTATTAGGTATTTATATTAAGTGATTTAACAAAACACTTAACATCGATATTTAGTCAAGATAAAAACTTTAGATGGCTGGCTTTCTCTTCCCAAGAGCTCTCAAGTAGTCTAAATTAGTCTGACCTAAGTTAACCTTTGCCACTAGATGTAGATGTAGACAAGATATTAGTGAGTAGTGTATACATAATATAAATTAAAAATACTGTTTGAAAGGCAATATTGCTACATTATTACTAAACAGATACAAACTGGAAAAAGGAGGAGTTGTGTAGCATATACATGCACATGTTTAATCTCAAGTTATCTGATAATGCTTCTATTTACGGAGAAAAAGAATTAGTTTAGTTGCATCTAAATTGTCAAGACACAATGTCACATTAGCTTATCTCATCTGACCAGTAATTTACCATGCTGCATAGTTGACAAAGTTATACTATATCAGATTGACAAAGACTATACAAATTAATAGCTTTCTGTACAGTCATTATACCAAATAAAAAATGATTTTTGAAGATAACTTGGTTGCATGGTATTAAATTCTCTGTGTTTTTTTTGCAATGAAAACAACACAGAGCTCCATCTAGAGATTGTTAACAATATGAAGTTTTGAATCTTTTAGTATTATCATTCAGCTTTGATGATTTAACACATGACTTGAAAAGTATTGATGGTTTACTTTTCATAAAACCAAAAAATCAACAAAAGTTAGTGACATTTAAGGGGAGCTAACAAGTGTGCACAGCCATTTGAATATTAGCGTGCCCAAAAATGGGGGGATATAATATTCTATAATGATATTGATTGTCCTAATTTTTTTTTGTAGTTGGGGTTACAGATGACAGCATTAACTTGGAAGAACCAGTAACACTTAAAGGTAAATCACATTTATTTTTCCTATTTTGCCTTAAAACCAGACTTCATACAAAGTTCCTTTCTTGTAAAAGACAAAAAAAGTGATAGGCATAATAATAATAAATGTAATTATAATGATAATGATAATGATAATAATAATAATAATAATAATAATAATAATAATAATAATAATTATTATTATTATTATTATTATTATTATTATTATTATTATTATTATTATTATTAT
>JAVSBT010179313.1:0-13906 GCA_033118115.1 Pharyngocirrus eroticus | reverse complement strand
CATGCTAAACGCTTGCATTCGTCACAATAAAGATTTAACATCATGGGTATATCTGGATCACTATGTGTTTTACACAATAGTTGTTTTGCAGCTTGAAGTTCACTTTTGTATTTTCCTTTTTGAACGTCCTTGACCGACACAAGTGTATGCTGTCTTGTAAGGGACGATTTCGTGTGACCTACTTTACAATCGTCACACAATACATCAGCACAATCCAGGCATTGGAAGGTTCCTGGAGTCTTCTTGTCATCAAACTTGCAGAGAACACAATCATGACTTTTATCTTTAGTTTCCTGAAGTATGGGATATAAAGAATCACCTGGAAGTTGATCTACTTCTTTCTCTGTCAGTCGAATTGACAGTTGACACTTTGTACAAGTGAATTCCTTCCTGTTTTGACTCAGTGTAGCCTTGATGCAATCTGCACAGAAGGAGTGTTGGCATGGCAACAGTTTAGGGTTGTTAAGTGGATGATCTCCAATACAACATGTCATCAGTTGGTCTTGTTTCTCTTGTTTAGATTTGGAATAAACACCTGCCATCCTAAGAGGAACAGATAAAATGAGATAACATATACCAAATAAACAGATTCCAATGTCAACAGGCATGGGCTGTGGTTCGAATTAGGGCATTCCTATAAGTCTAAGGTCCCAAGAAGATCAAACCCGACTTCTAGGTTCTGAGTTTTGAGGGTCTACATGGGTTGAGAGTGTTCTTTAAAAATATCAGACATTGGGTTTCAAATGCAGACTTTTTGAAATTGTTCCTTCAGGTCTATCATTTCAATTTCAAGTACGATGACCCAGAGAATGCAGAAAGTGAACAGTAACTGGGTTAATTTACACAATACAGTGTTATCTGCTAAGAGTAAGACAAAGTTCAAGTGAGTTACAGCCATTAGCATCTGTAGTGTTCATAGTTTCTAAGCGACAGGTACACAACGGAAACATAGACTGCGGTCTTATGACTAGTTTAAGACATTGTCCGTGGTACAACATATAGACATTCTTGTATCATTGTCACTTTAATTTGAAACATCTAAATACATTTATTAATTTATAAACGACAGTTTGTGTTGTTACATGATCAAGTCAAGCTCACTTTACATCGGTCTATTTCTCTAGGTCGTCAAAAATTCACAATCTTTTGAATTAGAGCTTGAAGTGACTTCAAGTCAACGTATTTAAATTGATTTGAAATTACAAAGCTAATCAGTCAAACGTTAATCATCCTATAAATTATTTGTCAATATACCTCTGGTAGACAGCTTTAAATTGCAACAGTGTTCAGACTGTATACTTTTGCTCTAAAGATTTACGAATAAAAAGTAGTTTTCAAACGACTCATGGTAAACAGGCCATTAGTAGTATTTATAACGATATGTTAAAAAATCTCACCTTTTGAAGTTATCAAATCATTCAATAACAGTCTCTACAGCTTATATCACAGCAATGATTTTAAAGACTAGAGAGGCGTTCTAGACTCTGTTCTCTCTGATATCAAGATAGCAAACGATCAATAGGACACTACTATATTATGTTCAGTTATTGATTTGATTTTGAAGACTAAACTTGCCTATGAATTCGGGCCACTGGTGAAGTATCTCTTCCGTATTCTCATACTACTCACAACTTGCCTTGCATCATCTACATTTTTGTTGATAAAAACATTCAAAAATCATTCAATGAATCTTAAATTCCAACTGCAACTACATTTTTAAAATACCCTTGAGGCACCAATAGCACAATTGTTGACAAAGTTATCAACAAATGAAAAAAAGATGCATAGCAAAATGTGAGTAGTATAAAAAATTATTAAAGGTTTTTCTTGTTAATATATGAATAATGCAAAAATAAGCTTACGTCAAAACAAAACAAAATATCATCATTTTTTTTTAAAATAATTGATTTTATTGATAAAACTGAGTCACTTAAATACATGAAACGTGCTAAACACAAAAAAAGTTCAAATCAGTGGAAAAGAAAGATTTTGAAAGTCACTAAATCAAACAATTGCATATTGTTTGAACATCTACAACTGTATGAGAACACTTATGTTGGTTATGTAAGCTCATCTGTGCATTATATAAGATAAATAAAAGACTTAAACTTTTTGTATGCACTGTGTGAAAAGTATTTTATTACGAAGCTTTCAAACTCATCATGAGCACTTGTTGACTGTATGTACATATATTGGCAGTATATAGATATATTATACAAAATAAGTGAATACATAAAATATTAAGAAGCAATGGATATGACTTGACACAGATGCCACTGCTCCTGTGAGCAGTTGTTTGTTTAGTTAGATATACATATTGAGGAAACAATACATCAGAACAGTGTGAAAAAGTTAACACCTTTGTGTTAACAACTGGCTAGATGTACTATTGAATATTTGAGTATCTTTAAAACAAAATATTGTTTGATGGGTTTGTTTTTTGTTTTGTTTTGAAAATATTTAATCCACGAGGTTTGATGTGGCGAAGTCCTAAAGTTACTTTTTTCTAACCAAAGTATAGTCTTTTTTTTCACTTATTTAACTTCAACTTATGATTTGAATCGGTATCAACAGACAATGTTTGTATATTAATATTATCCAAATTACTTTATTTCAAGATTATGTCTTCGTATTTATACAAATCCAAATAATGAATATGACATGTTAATTACATTTATCAGAATGCATTGATCGTTGCATAAATTACTCCCATACTTTAATTTTTGCTAACTTTGTATTCACAGTCATAGAAGTTCCATAATTATAAGAACATTTATTTTTGTCTATTTCTTTTAAAACCACGGTACATACAATGTTGTCATAATTATCAAGTCCTATACATTCAGGAACGTTCATTATGTACCCATCGTTTTGATATTCAGGTTTTATGCATCCAGGGGGAAGTTTTATGTTGACTCTTCCTTTAAGTTGTCCATCCTTGATTATTTGAATTTGTTTGTTGTATTCATCAACAAAGTATATATAACCTTTTTTGTCACAGCATACATCTCCTGGTTTACTATGATGTTTATACTGCCATAAGAGTTGCCCTTGTCTGTCATACAATTGAATGGTTTTGGAACCACTATTTGATACAACTAGATCACCACCAGGTGTCACACTAAGATACAGTGACTTATTCAGGGCTAGGTGTGGTTTTTTCTGTATGAGTACTTTCAGGTGTTTTTTATTGGGTTCATATTTGTAAATTGTATCAACATTGTTAAACACATACACCATACCTTTATGATCTACGGCAAGAGGATTCCCGCTCATATAGGTTGATAATCTTGGGAATTTTAGTGCATAACAGGGTAAGGTGATGGTTTTCTCGACGTTTGTTTTTAAATCTCGTAAAAGGATCTCATAACCGACACCATTACTGGCATAAAAAACAAACAGAGTATTGCCACTAGTAGCCACACCCTTAACATCAAAATAACGGCTCGGTGTCATTATGTTTTCATATTTTCCAGCACTGTTGTATTTTCGAAAAAATTGGCCACTTGCTGCTACAATGCCATCATTTTCAGTTACAGTCAAACTTGTTGGATAGTCATGTTCAACATCTTCACAAAACAGAACCTTTGGATCATCCATCAACGTTTGGGTCATGTGTCTTCTAACACCCTTAGGAGATCTATGCTTTGTACCTTGATTCTGTGGCTCTGCCTCTTCCAAAGGCTCAATGTTTGATTTTTGTTGAATCTTGTCTGACTTTCCACTGTGTTCATGGGAATTTCGAGTAGAACTTGCACCCAGGCCGGCATATTGTTCTTTTTTCTTTACAGAAATATCTGACTTCTTGATTTCAAATATAATTTTGCCAAAAACCTTGGCAATGAATGCCTCTATCTGCTCCCAATTAGGTTCCTCTAATTTCAAGGGTTTCACTTGGAGACTTCTGTTAATTTTCTGTTGCATTTGATTGCTAATGTTTTTAATAATTTCCTTCTCATTTTTTAAGAATTCTGACTTTGCACTGTGTTCAAGAAAGGCTTGTGTATAACTCACTATTGAGTCTGTACGGATCATTCTATTCTTAGTTTCATCCAATCTGGTCTGAATAGTAGTTTGTTCTGTTTGGAAGTGACCTTTGACTTCTGCCAACTTGTCCTGTTTGACCTTCTCAATGACATCTATGATTAATGCAGCTCTCTGATAAACATCATTCTCCAGTGTTTCTTGTAGTTTTTTACTACGTCCTTGACCTTGTTCCAACACAGTAACAAACTCTTCATCGAGCAATGTTAACTCTAGCATCTTGGTCACATGATCAGTGAGAGCTTTTGATTTTTCAACATGCATGTCATTGATAGTTTTACATGTATGACCTTCAGGTTGGTGTTGCGTTAGGTCACATATTTGACATGCTAAGCTCCCGCACTCTAGACAGTAAAGGTTTAACATCATGGGGTTTGGTTCACTATGTGTTTTACATAATAGTTGTGTTGCAGCTTGAAGTTGACTTTTATATTTTCCTCTTTGGATGTCCTTGACCGATACAAGTGTATGTTGTCTGGTATGGGACGATTTCGTGTGACCTACTTTACAATCGTCACACAAAACATCAGCACAATCCAGGCATTGGAAGCTTCCTTGGGTCTTCTTGTCATCAAACTTACAGATGACACATTCAGAATATTTTTCTTTTGTTTCTACAAGCGTGTGGTAAAGAAAATCACCTGGTAGTTGATATACTTCTTCGTCTGTTATTGGAATTGACAGTTGACACTTTGGACAAGTGAACTCTATCCTGCCTTGACCCAGTTTGGCCTTTATACACCCAGCACAGAAGGAGTGTAAACATGGCAACAACTTAGGATTCTGCGGATGCTGTTTTTTAAAGCAACAATTTGGTGTAAGGTGTTCTACACTAGTCAAATGGTTACTGGCCATTCTGAAATACATACAAAGAAAGATAACAGAGCTAAAAATTTAACCACAACATATCAGCAAATATACTATAGGTTCCAAGAACTGTTAGAGAAAAAATCATTTAACTTTGGAACAATGCTTGAATGAACTAATTTCATACCTTACACAACGTTTCTGCCTTCACTTGAGGCCTTAATCACGTGCTAATCATTTAGTGAAGGTAAAAACGCTGTGTCACCCCTACACACGACCCACACATCTGGAAGTCTTTCTGAAGTTCAGCAAAATACTGAAAAAAATAGGGTTAATTTGAGAATTACAGAAACAAATCTAAGATTGCTTTCTTAATGAGAAAAACTACTCTGATGCATTCATTGATATATATATACAAAAGCAAGAGGTCACAAATATTTTTGCCTAAAGACAAACCAGAATAACCTAAGCATGGAGGAATATGCACAGAACCTAAAGACTTAACTTAACAAATTTAAGTCTCAAGAACTTGCTAATATGAGAGATTTCTCACAGGCATTGGACTGGCTTGGATAAAGCGCTGCTATAATTTACAGAGAACTTGGTTTTCTGACCATTGTGTCTTTTGTGCTACATAGAAATAATAGGATCAAGGGTCTGAAATGCTTAGATCAAAAACATGATACTTAAGTCCCCTTTCCAAACTACATATAAATGCATTTGACAATAGTTCAATATAATTTCAAGGCTAATGGAGCTCTTTTTTCTGAGATTCACTAATTCACCCTATTATAGCCATTTTCTTGGTATTTTTCAACATTGGACCCCTTTGTCATGGGGGTAAACTAACTTTAAATCTTGAAACCAATATGTTTTCTTGCTTTTGTATATATATCAATGAATGCATCAGAGTAGTTTTTCTCATTAAAAACGCAATCTTATAATTTTTTCTGTAATTCTCAATTTAACCCTATTTTTCAGCATTTTGCCGAACTTCAGACCCAATGTCGAGGGGGGTTCCCGGTCTGCAATTTAAAAAAAAAATTGTTCCCCTCGTTTGTGTGACCTACTATATACATTAGGACTGTACCTGGAGTCTCAAGATTTGTGATTTAACACCCGCCCCCCCCCCCCCCCGAATAATATACCCTTCAAAATTTGAAAAGCACAATTTGTATAAACTTCACTTATTTTTGAATAGAGGTATCACATTAATTTATTTATTGTACATGTGAATAGCATCTTATTTAACTGTGTATTCATTAAAAAAACATAAAAAACATGCGATGAAACATCTATCAGCTTTTGATACTTAGAACATTTAGAAACTAGATGAATTAGAACTTGTTATTACCTTATTGATATTCTTGTCAGCTTAACAAACCCTGTTACTTCGATGTCCTGATCTGTCTAGTAACGTTCCTTTTTCAAATTAATTATTTTGAACATTAGTAATCAATATAATGGATAGAATAATTTTACCCGCATTAACACATGTACATAGAATGAACAGATCTTAGAGCCATTGTCCCAACATAGTGCCTTGTTTTTAGAATGAATAGAACCAACCATATCATTTTTTTTTATCTTTTCATGGTGTTTTTATGAAACGGTTGTTCTAGCTTATAATATATTTTTTGTAACAATGTGCCGGCATGAACATAACCTGAATAATGTAAAACAAACAATCGTTGATGCTAACATTCCTATATCATATTGACAATGTATAGGTAGAAAAAAGTACATTAAGGCAGTGAAACGAGTTAAACTCTGTTACAAACAGTTTAATCTTTTGCGAAAATTAGCTAATAAATCTAAAGTGCAATCTCCATGTTCGGACTAAGTTCTGCGTAAAGTAATTCACTTAAATATTTTTTTCATGAGCAAAATATTCTTGCCTGTGATATTGAGAATCTCTAATGACGTCAAAGAGTCACACTTAATTGAGAAAATCCATCAAATAACGCTTGACAATCATATTTTGGGGAAAGCTGACATAAAGACACAATGGTCAAAAGTGATATAATTATATACATACTAAAGTGCTCAAGAAAGGATTGAAACGGTTTCATTCATTTCTTTCCTCCCCAGTATAGTATTAAAAATATATTATCTAGTTAATCTCTTTGGGGTTTCATCTTTCCCCTCGTCGATATATCTCTGTTATCTATTGTATTTCACTTGTATGTATAATATCAAAATAATAATATTTTTTTAAAGAAAAAGATATGTTGGAAAATGCCTTTTCTATGCAGAAACATGTCATTTGAACTTTAACTGTTACACTATTATTCCCATACTTTGATTTTTGACAAGATTCTATGTGTTTTACACAATAGCTGTGTTGCAGCTTGAAGTTGACCATTTATATTTTCCTCGTTGAATTTCCTTGACGATGCAAGTGTATGCTGTCTCGTAAGAGAGTGATCTTGTCATCAAACTTACAGATGACCCATTCAGAATATATGTTTTCTTTCTCTTCAAGCATGTGACAAAGGACATTATCTGGAAGATCCACTTCTTTCTCTGTCTGTGGAATTGACAGTTGACACTTGGACAAGCAAACTGTTTTCTGTCTTGGCCCACTTTGGCCTTAATACAACCCGCACAGAAGGAGTGTTGGCATGGTCTCAAAGGCAACAGATCATTAGTAGGTTTCGTTTCTCTTCCCTAGAATTAGAATACACACCAGTCATTCCAAAAAAGAAAGAAATCGGATATAAGATACATTTGACTGATTTGATTGATAATCAGTAAATATCATACTGTTTTTGCGAATGACTAAAAATGTTTTCCAAATTGATTGGTTGGTCGATAGATTCAATGTTTTAAAATTTGGGTTTGCTGATTTTTTTTACATAAATATGACATCACTCCGCCTTTATAAAGAAATTACAAAAATATAGCTAGAATTAGAAAGTATTTCTGCTCTGTATTTCAAGGCCTATGCATGGACACAGTGTATTGTTCATACAGATCAAAGATAAAGATAAAGATAAACTTTATTGGCCCCAAGACATGAGGAATTGGTTTTGACAAAATCATACTAAAACACTTGAGGTACATAAAGGTTTAAAACATAGATAGTCCCAATGACATTATTTTCTAAACATAGAGGCATGACAAAGTTTTTAAAAGGACAAGTATGACAGATTCTAAAAATGCAAGTGTGACTTTGATGGATATAAAAGGAATATATCTTCTTATTATTATAAAAATCTTTATTGTAAAATAACAATTTATTTTAAATGATTTATGGAATTACACCAACAGTTGCCAACACCTCATTATACAGTAGGGAACGCTGAAGCAATATACAGTAAAGTGTCTGGCTCAAGGACTTTTTGATGTTCATATTCAGAACTATAGAGACTGATAGTTATATAATACGACCTTGAGAAAGTGCTTGAATCTGGTGTCAAACAAAGCAATACACCTTTTCCCAAAGTAATGCTTCAAAACAAATGAAGCGCTAATTTGCTATGTTATCGCATACAAAAACTTACAGTCACATCGCAAAATGCTATGCTTTAATGGAAAGGATTATACTAATCCTTTGTTTGGCACCAGAATGTCATATAACTATCAGGCCCTATACAGTGAATAAATGAACACATTTATAATCCATTACACTGCAATTGCAGATGAATTAGCCTTCATAAAGATACACATTTTCATACATAATTTGACCACATGTCAAAATGGGACTGCATCAATCATTAAAAAAACCAAGAAAAGGTCTCAAACTGGTCGCATGATTGTCATTAAACATAGAAATTTTATACTCATTTTAAAAAGCTCATACGATGGATTAAAAGCTCTCAGGATTAACCGAGCAGAGCCGATTTGCAAATTGACTTGATCGTGTGTCCATCTGATGTCAAAATTGGAAAGTGTGACTGCAGTTTAACAGTATATTTACTCCCATAATTTGATTTTTGTCAACTCTGTATACACCACCCTCGATGTTGGCAAACCTTTTAAGGTGCATACAATGTTGTTATAATTATCAAGTGCTATGCAGTCAGGCGAATCCATTAGGTAGACACTTCCTGTAAGTTGTCCATTCTTGATCACTTGAACGTATTTGTTTCCATCAACAAAGTATATATAACCTTCTTTGTCACAGCATACATCTCCTAATCCACTGTAACTTTTATACTGCCATAATAATTGTCCTAGTCTGTCATACACTTGGACGGTATCAGAACCGCAATTTGATACAACTAGATCACCACCAGATGTCACACTAAGATACTTTGGCTTATACAGGTCTGGGTATGTATCTCTCTGCATGAATACTGTGAGTTCTGTTGCAGCAGGTTCACATTTGTAAATTTGATCTAAGCAGTTGTCGGAAACATACACCGTTCCTTCATGATCCACAGCAAGACCTGTCAAAAGTTGTTCATCGGTATGACCACATGATGGTATTGATAAAGATATGATTTTTTTGACATTTCCTTTTAAATCCATCAAAAGGAGTTTTGGATTTTCCGAAAGATTACTGTTTTCGAGAACATACAGCGTGTCACCCTTGAAAACCACACTCTGAGCTGTTTGTAACTGTCCACATTCAGCACTGTCTTTATACTGTCCATCGCGGTTATACACTAAAATAGTTTTCTCACTAACAGCTACAATGTCATGATTTTCCGTCACTGTTAAACTCTGTACATCGTATCTACCTATATTTTCACAAAAAATACTCCTTGTAAATGCTAGTAATTGGCGTTGTGATTCTTTATTTCTAGTACCTTTCGACTTTAAACCTCTGACTCTGTGTTTCCTACCACCCTTAGCAGTTAACTCAGTCTTTCCCAAAAGCTCAGTTTGGGAGGATTTGTCAGATTTTTGTTGAATCTGGTCTGACTTTGAACTGTGTGCAAGGAATTTTCGGGTAGAACTTGCACTCTTTTCTTCATATTGCTCTGCTTTCTTTGTAGAAAGATCCAACTTCTGAATTTCTAATATACATTTTCCAAAAACGTTTGAAATGAATGCTTCTATCTGCTCCATATCAGGTTCCGTTAACTCCAAAGGTTTCACCTGGAAACGTCGGTCAATTTTCTGTTGCATCTGGTTTGCAATCATTTTCATAATTTCATTCTCATTCTTTAAGAATTCTGATTTTGCACTGTGTTCAAGAAAGGCTTGTGTATAACTCACTATTGAGTCTGTACGGATCATTCTATTCTTGGTTTCATCCAATCTGGTCTTAATAGTAGTTTGTTCCGTTTGGAAGTGACCTTTGACTTCTGTCAACTTGTCCTGTTTGACTTTCTCAATGACATCTATAATAAATGCGGCTCTTTCGTGGATTTCGTTTTCCAGTTTTTCTTGGAGTACTTTAAGCTGACATTGACCCTGTTCTAAAAGGGCAGCAAACTCTTTATCAAGTTGAATAAGGTTTAATAACTTGGTCACAAGTTCAGTTATAGCACCAGTTTTCTCCTCATGTATTTCATTGGTTGTCTTACACGTGTGACCTTTTGGTTGATGTTCCGTTAAGTCACATATTTGACATGCCAGACACTCGCAATCTTCACAGTACAACTGCAACACCATAGGTGAGTAAGGCCCACTGTGTGTAGGACACAGTAGCGTTTTCGCAGCTTGAAGTTCACTTTTATATTTTCCATCTTGAACGTCCTTAACCGGAACAAGCCTGTGTGACCTAGACAGAGAAGTCTTTGTGTGACCTACTTTACATTCATCACACAAAACGTCAGCACAATCCAGACATTGGAATGTTCCTGGGGTCTTCTTGTCATCAAACTTACAGATGACACATTCAGAATACTTGTTTTCGCTCTCTCCAAGAGTGTGATAAAGGAAATTATCTGGTAGTTGGTCAACTCCTTCTATTGTCAGTAGAATTGACAGTTGACACTTTGGACATGTGAACTGTTTTCTGTCATGACTTACTTTGGCCTTAATGCATCCTGTACAGAAGGAGTGTTGGCATGGCAACCGTTTAGGGGTTTGGAGTGGATGGTCTCCAAGGCAACATGTCATCAATTGAGCTTGTACATCTTGTCCAGATTTAGAATAAACACCAGCCATTCTGAAAATAATTTAAGGAAAGATTGTATAATTATATCAAATTATGGAATGTGATAATAACATACTGCCTTTGAAAATGGGTAAAAATCAAAATTAAATATTAGATAAGCTCAAACATATATGAATAATAAACTGGTCGATTTAGATCAATTATATTAATTTCTTGAATCTTTTAATAATTATTATAACAAATAGAATAGAATATCCTTATATGGCATACTCGTATGTGTGTATATAACTGAACTATACGTATTCATGCATGAAGTTCCTAGTTAGGATAACGTGACAAACATCGTTAACAATTTTAACTGATATTTATTTTTACTCAAATAAGTATAGGGCCCTCACTATCAATATCACAGTGCCCCTTATCAAAAATTCAAGATGTCCAAAGCAGCCTTAATGTTCTTATAGACACAAATTCTCAGAGAAACATGGAACTAAATCTAAAACTCTTTCAAATGAAATTAAACAATTTTCTTCCAACTAGTTAATTTGCACAAATTACCCTGTCCATGCATTATACGTGTACTGAAAATTGGAATGATAAAGAGGTCATTATTGCTTGGCGACTTTAACACTTCTGCCATACGCTGCAAGGGGTCCTTACAGAATAAAATTCATTGTGCATTGCAGTTCATTGTTCATTGACAAAAATTTCCTTTCGATTATTTCCAATTGCACCAAACTTCTTGTCCATATTAAAATGATTGAAATTATAAAAATGTCATTACTATTAAGGCAATCACTCCCTACCCCTTGGTTTGTAAAACCTTATTTGAATTAAGATGTGCCCCCCCCCCCCCCCTACCCTACACACCATCACACATTCAGCAAAAATCCTGGATCTGCCTATGCATGATTAGTTTGAAAGTATACTCAGCAATACCTCTCCTAATAAAGTTAACAAACTGAATAAATGTATTGAGCAGAAGAGGTCTGTGCGAATGTAAACAAGTAAGGACAAATTCTAACTCATACACACCGTTGGTTTATACATTATTATTTTAACTACCAACAGGGAGTGACGCAGACCAGAAAGCTTTTATATAATTATCTTTCTATATCTATACTAACAAAACATTAGCAGTAAGGTTGTCACACTGAATACTGATCCAGACAATGACTGAATGTACGATACTCATCTGCTTACCTGTATATAAAAGTTGTTTTAACTGCACTATAATATATCATTAAATATTTTATGACATTCCCTTGTATTATCGACCACTATCAAGAGAAATGTCACGTTGTAACTCTCTAGAATAAGACATGATATATAAAAGAGTACTAATAAATAGATACCTTATAAAGCAAATAATCTGAATGATTTAGTTCAAAAGAAACGTAGGTGTGACTGTAAATAAGCAAGATAAGATACAGCTGTTCGAGAGAGGATGATTTCCTGATACCCAACCCTGTCAAAAGGGTTAACAATCTATTTGGGGTATTTTGGGGAATTCCAACACGTAAGCGCCTTTTGTTAATGCACAAAATATCTACCAACAGGGGGAGACACAGATAATGGGGCTGCTCGTAATTTTTTCTGTTATGTTTACATAAAGTACAACAGCAAGGTTTTTATACTGAGTATACTTATCTGAACAACAATTTGATATTCATTGTAAAATCTTCTCATATAAATAGATGTATATTAAAGGAATTTTAACATTGAAAACGTAAGCTACATTCATGTCATACTCACACATTAAGAACAAGAGTCCCTGATTACCAGAATGAGCTATCTCACACTTGATATTCTGATATAGAATTCATCCTTAATCAATTATGATAAATGTGAGATTCCATAGTGAAACTGCCAACTTTTTGTTAGAACAACTGTGGTATATATTTTACAGTCTTATTTCAAAGGCAGGCTATATATATTTGAATGAATTAGACCTGAACTACAGCATTTTAACATTACATATTCATCATCAGGGTATTAGCCTATACTGCAGAAAAAACGACAGAAAAAATCCTGTAGACTTTGGGTGGGATTCGAACCAAGACCTTAGGGTTACTGGCCCACTGTAGTAACCACTAAACTACCAAAGTCCCATGGGAACAGTGGGTGATATATATACTGCAGAAAAATCGACAGAAAAAATTCTGTTGACCTTTTCATTGACATAATTATATGAATAGTGCAGCTCTTTGGTGGATGTCGTTTTTCAGTTTTTCTTGAGGTACTTTAACTATACCAACTGACCTTCATTTGCAGATGTCGTTTTTCCGTTTTTCATAAAGCTGAAGATTTAAATGCAAAATTTGGCATATCAATTCCCATAAAAATATTCAAAATCTTTGTTTATTTTAGGATAACAATTATAAATAAAAGACAACCTATTTGTATGCACTGTGTCAGAAAGAATTTTATTACATAGCTTTCGATCTCATCACGGGAATTGTTCACTGTATACATGTACAGATATTAGCAGCAGCATTATATATATTTATACAAAATAAGTGAATACATAAAAGAATACATAAAAAGATATTTGTTTAGTTAGCTATACATATTACTGAAACAATGCATCCAGAAAAGGTGTGAAAAAGTTAACACCTTTGTGTTAACAACTGGATAGATATACCATTAAATTCTTTAAGTATTTAAAAAAAAAAAAAAATCAACCCATCAAATAAACACATATGGATATGAAGAGAAATTAATTAATACTTTGCTTTGTTACAGTATAAATAAAAAGTACCTTAGGGGCAGAACAAGTCAATTTAGAAGCAAAATAATAGTACACTGTTCTACAGTAGAAACAATAAAAGAACATGAAGGTTACAAAGGTATTTTAACAGGTTGTCCCAGATATGCGGCAATTTGTAATAAAATTCTTTCTGACACAGTGCATACAAAAAGTTTAAGTCTTTTATTGATCTTATATAATGCACAGATGAGCTTATTATAGGTAAAACAATTATATGGCCAAGGTTTTTAGAGTTTTATATAAAGAAAAAAACCTTTTTTTTCAATTCA